>JAJHUR010072914.1:0-27680 GCA_027495735.1 Lutjanus campechanus
ATTCATCAGGGCAGACGTACTAACTGGATGTAGACGCGCTATTTTGCACCTTTGACAGACGCAAACCTTAGCGCGCACTGTTAGTGAATCACTTTGTACATTTTTTTGCGTGTGCAATCAGTTTGCACGCGTTTTACTACACGCAAACCTTTAGTAAATCTGGCCCTCTGTGATGTTATTTTGTACATTTGTATAATAGCAAGAGTTAACTTTGATGTTGTTGACTTTTCCTTTAACTTTTTAGGCTTAGATTCTCATTTCCAAGAAATGATCAGCTTGTTGTCTTGCAGGGTTTGATTAAAGGGATTATTTGAAGTGGCATCACATGAGGTACTAATCCATGGTCAGTCTATTATCTCCAGTGGATGATGGTTGACGGCAATGTGCTGATACTGACAACAGCAACAAATATTTTAGTCACCTAAAAAAATCAATAGTTAGTTTAAGTGTGTGTTATATTTAAAATATTTTCACCACTTTACCTTACAGCACATGAGATTTGCTGGTGTAAATTATTGTCTAAAATGACTCATTTTAAAATGATTTTGCCAGTGGAGTTTGGCTGGTTTCGAGAGAGTGATAACAGTGTTTCAAAAGATTATTTTGGATTCACCAAAGTCATACAATAACACAAACAAACAGAGCATATTGAGGCAGCGGTTGGCCAGCAAATCTTGTGTTCTGCAAAGTAAATTGACTGATTTTGCCAGTGGAGTTTGGTTGGCTTGGAGAGGGTAATATTTGGCTTATATAATGGTGGTTTCCCATCAGAAAAGACTGTCTGGTGGCAAAGTAAAGTGGTTATAATATTCTAAATACAGTGCACAAGTAAACAGATATTAATTGTTTTACATGAGTGGTGAGTTTCTTAAGTGGCTAAAATACACTTTGCTGCTGACTCTGTCCACAGTAGTACATTGCTTAGTTTCCTACACTGGTACACCTGCTGCTTCATCAAACTAGGAACATGTTGACTGCCATCTATGGTAGGTAATACACTGGCTATTGATAAGTACCTCATACAACTGTACTTCAAATAATCCTAACTATCCTTTAACTGAGGATTTAACTAAGCCTAGATTTTTCCCTTTTGACATGCTCCTGAATTAATTATTTACTGAGAACTTTGAATAACATGCTAGGGCTTGTTGTTGTTTGGTGACAGGGGTGCACAGTTTAGCATAGCTTTAACTCTGGGGCTAACCAGCAGTAGAAGTGGAGAAAAACAGGATGTGAACCCTATTTAGGAGCATGAGGGACAGAGGGAGGGGCAATCCAATGTGGGTATACCTCTAATTATCAAAAGAAAGACAGTCTAACTCATTCTAGTTCAAGCATGGCAGTGTGTGTGTGTGTGTGTGTGTGTGTGTGTGTGTGTGTGTGTGTGTGTGTGTGTGTTTGTGTGTGTAGTTCTGTCTGTGTGTGGCTGTGTATCTCCGCCGTCCTCCTCACTCATGATTCTACGGACAAGTAGCCCTGATAGAGCTGTGCCTCCTCCTCTGCCTCTCTGACACTCTTACCAACAAACTCTGCTTTACCTCAGTTCAATCAATAGACTGCTTATCAGAGTCCTCTTCCCTCTGCTGGATGTGGCTGTGTAGGTGGTGGTGCAACAGAGACAGGAGGAGAGAGGGAGAATGGGTGGTGAGTGAGGAGAATGAGGCTCAGGTATGTGGAGGTAGATTGAAAAAGTAGGCTGAGCAGGTGAAAGTGGACTACACCAGAATTAGCCAATGCTGGTCTTCATTACATAACTATAATGACTAACAGTACCACCCAAAGTGATGAACAGTTGGACGTTACTTGTTAGGATATAATGTGCAAAAATGTAAACATTTTCTTGTTCCAGTTTCTTCAATACAAGAATTTGCTGCTTTTCTTTGTCATTTATAAAGATAAATGAAGAGTCTTTGGGTTTTGCATTGCTGGTTGGACAAAAGAAGCAATTTGTAGAAGTCACATTTGGAATCTCCTTAATTGTGATGAGCATTTTTCAGACTAAACGATTAATCAATTAATCAAGAAACTAATTTTGCCAGATTAATCAATAATGGAAAAAAAAATTATTAGTTGCTGCCCTAGTGGCTAAAGCAGCTGAAATGTCATCATTGCTACCACAAGCATTCTGCTGTATGTACCTGAATGGAGTATGATCCATATTGTGAACACCCACACAAAATAATCCTGCAGTTGACTAGTTTGACATTTGGGAGAAATATGCTCATTTGGTTTCTTCTTGAGTTAGACAAGAAAATCAATACCACTTTGATTCAATATGAAGTTAACAGCCATTTAGTTTAACTTAGTATAAAGATCAAGTGTGAACTACAGCGACATCACACATTCGTTTGTGGGCAGCTCTTTTGAAATATGAAGTCTGGCATTATGAGGTTTGCCATCTTAGTTTTTCGCAAACAGAGCATACACAGTACCGACGAGAGCTGATGGGTGACGTACTGCGACTTCGGTGGTGCTTGGCTTTGGCTCATCTGTGGCAGCCTGCCTGGCCAGGACCTTTCTTGTATTACAGCTAAACAGCACACTAAAATTCATAGCAAGGTTTGTAGTAGGCAACTGGACTTGATAGAGTTCTTGAAGACATTTCGTCTCTCATCCAAGAAGCTTCTTCAGTTCTGAGTGACTGGTTTGGGAGTTCAGGTATTAAACTTCTTTCTTCTAACTTCTTCTTCTAACACCACAACACCCTCTAGGTGTTAACGACCACAAAGAAGCTTCTTGGATGAGATGCAAAACGTCTTCAAGAATTCTATCAAGTCCAGTTGCCTACGACAAACCTTGCTACGAATACCATGACCTAGATGACTGAGAACCTTCACAGACAGCACACTAAAATATGTTTCTGAAATCATTTTATGCAAGAAATAACAGAATCTCGAGTCATGTTTGAGCAACTTTTCCTTGTTTGACCATTTGATCCAAGCTTTGTGAGCCCTGTGTGTTGCTGGATGGACTCCCTGAGAATGTCCTATCAATCATGGTAGCCTTGTTCTAAAGCATACCCTGGTTTATTGTCTATTTTACTCTAAATTGGACCTTTATTTACAAAATTACCATCATGCTGTATTGATAAAGACTTGAAACTAGCAATTAAGACCATAAACTCATTAGGAAATTCGGGTCATGAATCAAATAAGAAGTAGGGTCATTTTGCCATAAGGGTAGATACAATCAGGCTTCCTTTTGCAGCCAGTGAAGTCGCCCCCTGCTGGCCATTAGATGCGAGTTTAAGGCATTTCTGCATTGGCTGCAATTTTCAGACACACTGTTTCTGTCCGCTGTTTAACATACGGTCTATGATACAGACTGAGAACTGGGGGAAACAGCTAGACTGGGTTTGTTTGAAAGTAGCACAATTTGCCTACAAGAGCCTCTAATTAACACATTATGTCTCCTTTGTCTAATTTGTGGAATCACTAATTGTGTCTGAAAGGTTATTCCAGTAATTTATGGGGAGAGGTTTACAGCCTTCATGCTAAGCTAAGTTAACTGGCTGCTGGCTCCAGGTTCTCACTGAATGGACATATATGGGATGGATCTTGTCATCGTCTCTTTGCAAAGAAGTAGATGAGCATATGTCCCAAAAATGTCAAACTATTGCAAAACAAAACGTAGCACGAAATCCATTGTTTTTCACAAATCTGACACTTTTTTTGCTCCAGTCATGTTTCACAATGTCACAGTTTTTCTGTATCTTCCATATATTCTCAACATGCTATTTAACTTCCTTGTTTGCCCCCATAAATAGCATGCTTCCCCTAGTCACACCTATCTAGTGACAGAGTAGGAAGTTAATTACTGCCAGCCTGCTGTGCTGCTTAGTTCAAGGTTTAAAGAACATTAGCTCAAAGATACACACACACACACACACACACACACACACACACAACAGAATGACAAACATCTGTGCACATACACAAGCATACTCACACTTTAAATGCACACACACATATGTACAGTATATAACACACAGATAGCGTGCCCCCTGCTTGTGTATTTGTTTAAGAGACTGGTGGTTGGTTAATGTTCCAATTAGGAGCTGGCTGGGGATCGTTAAGAAGATGAATGATTCTCTCACACCTTAAAGACCCGAGAGAGGGAAACAGAGAGAGAAAGAGACTATTTTGACCACTTTCTTGTAGTTCGAATGGTGTCATTCTCTTTAGGTTGTTTTTCAGAATTCAGGACAATTGATTTTTATGTCATGTTTCCACAGTAGTTACAAATGTTTTTAGGATTTAAAGCCTTTGGAAACCCCAATCCACAATAGCCGTTTAACCATCAAATTTAGGGTCTCATGTAAGCCTCTAAAAGATTTAATTCAATTTTTTTTAAGCAAAAAAATAGTCATTTAAATTTTTGTTCATTTTATTTAATTGCATTTGAACTTGATGTGCTAGTGCTCAGACATTTATTTTTTTTAAAATCATTAATCATTAATCAGCAATTAATTCCACAAACCAATCATTAAAAAATCCCCATCAACTTCTCTGCTCTTGCTGGATTAATCTCATTCTTTGAGTTTGAGCCAACTCAACAACGGGGGAATGAAGCAATTATGTCTCCTAGACTCCTTTGACCAAAACAGTAAGTTTACCTTGCAGAAATCAATATCAGTTTAAGCATATGTTATATTTAGAACATTTTCACCATTTGACGTTGCTGTCAGACAGCCCTGTCCAACAGGGATGAAGCAACACCAAGACTCCTTTGAAAAAAGCAGTAATTTTAAAGGATATGGGACTTGCTGGACTACCACTGCCTCATTCTGTGGCAAGTAGTGTTTGAATCAAAAAAAAAAAAAACATGTTAAAACACCAAAGTTACACAATAACACAAGGAAACTAACCAACTGAGGCAGCAATAGTCCAGAAACTCCCATGTCCTGGGAGGTAAAATTACCAATTCAGCCCAAGGAGTCTGGCAGTGTTGAAAAGAGCATAGACAGTGGCTTCAATTCCCCATTGGAAAAGTTTGCTTGACAGCAAAGTAAAGTGTTGAAAATGTTCTAAATATGTTTCTAAACTGAATTTTATTTAGCTGTCTAAAATATGTTTTGCTGCTGCCCGTGTCTACAGCGGTCCAGACACAACAGCAGCTACATTGCTTAGCTTCCGTGTTGGGACTTAAAAGTCATAAAACAGTCTTGAGAAATGGTCTAAATAGCAAAGTGTGCATTTTTTTAAATTAGGTTTTATAATGGTTATGAATGTTTTTATACCCTTAGATCTGTGTGGATGCTTTATGAGAAACTAACTGACATGAAATCATGTATGCATTTTCACTATGTAAAGCCACATTGCCAGAGGCTTAAAACCAAGCATCACATGGTGGTAAAGTTTGCACTATTGATTAAAGTAAACTAAATTAATTAACAACAACCAACTTATCAAAATCTTTCTTTCACATCTTGCAAACTCTCTCTATCTCCTCCATCACTACCTGTGTCTGACTTTCACTCTTCCTTCCTCCTTGCTGCTGTCCCTTTGCTCCATTTATGTCAGTGTAAAATAAAACCATTCACTGGACTGTCACGGTAGAGTTCAAGACATATCACCGCCCATCCGAGGGCCTTCACACATTTCATTTTCACCTAAATGTCATCCGCATACAATATCTGACCTTAGAGCTTCACCATAGAATATAAAATGCAATGGATTTGTTTCCACTTCCTATATAAATCACGTGAGGCCATAGCACAGCTGTGTTTTTGCCTATAGAAATAAAGGCAATCAGATTTAGGTATTTTTCAAGAAAAAATGCATTAATGTTGACAACTTGACAGCAGCTAGATATTTGGTGATGTTGGTTGAATGAATTTAGGCCAGTGACAGCCAGTCTGAGGAGAGATTGCTCCTTGTTGTAAATTGTAACAGTAAATTGTTGCAGGGCTGTTAAATGTGGAGCAATTCCACAGGGATGAATGCAGTGGTTATAATCAATACCTTCTGTTTCTCTTGTGACTGTAAACAATCAATTATATCTTTGTATGTACACTGGGATCTCTCATGAGTTGCTCACTTATCTTATTGTACTTGGTAAAGAGGTGGATAAACATGATTGTTAGGCCAGTTACAGTTAGTGTTGAGGCATCTCAACTGACTAGACTTGGCTCAGATCGTAGCCTGTTTGTTCAGCGCCATAACTGTATTTATTCAGTCATTCAATATGTTCTCCTTCCCGACTGTCAAGAATAAAACATGTGTCTATGTTTGTGGAAATCAGTCATTATGCGTTGGTTATTACATTAAAAATGTTTCGACTTTACATTTCAATAATCTTAAGGATTATTCCCAGCTTAACGTAACTCAGTATTTAGTCTTTGCTTATTGGCAGTTCACTGACAGCTTCTAATGATCTGTATTTTTCCCAGGCACTCTCAATGTGCTTCTGAGAGTGAGAAGCATCGCCTCTGTGGACTCAGTGGTGTGGACAAAGTCTGGTCATCAGGGCCCCGACTGGAAGAAAGCATTCTTTGACATAAGCCCCAGTGGACCCTTCCAGGTAATGATTTGGCAATTACTTTTCCACCAAACAAACACAATTACAAACACAACAGCCAACAGCCATGAAGACACTGCACAACTTGTGCTCTTAAAGGAGAATATATTTACTCATATATCATATATTTGTCATATATTTACTGTACTAAATCATAAAATCAGCAGGATATGTCATCAGATATAAGGAAATTGCTAAAATATTGTCTTCTCTGGTAATGATACTACAGCCAGAATGTTCTCATTTGAAATTTCTGTTTTTGCTTTGGTCACACTGCCAGTTGCATTTGAATCCACTTGATATGAAGCTAAAATTAATACAGAATGTTTGCTGAATAATTAATTGTCTTATTAGTTGTAAGAAATCATTAATAATCTTTTCGAAGACGTAGATGTTTTTTATAACGGTAAGGTAGGCAGTCACTGAACTCCAACGTCAGGAGAGACTGGGGGGAAGAACTCATTTGAATATTTTTCATTTGGACTGCAGTACCCATTTTTGAACCCTAGGGTCCTTTAAACCAGCAGTATAATGTCTTAGGAGTGCATCTGTCTTTGTAAAACATTCATACAACAGCTTCTGTTTCTTAAAGACAGTATTTCAGTCCCACCTCCCCTACAGCCACATGGGAGGTGGGTTAAGCAACTGAGATGTGTTGCATAACTTGACCTAAAGGTATGACCCTATCATTTGTTGAAAGCCAAACATGTATACGAAGTGTGCTCTATACTGTTTGCTTGGTGATGAAAGAACTTAACCTCTGAATTGAAATCAGCCTCCAGCACTTGTCTTGCCTCTTGAGGGTAAATTTCCACCACGTGGCGACACCATTGTCAGGTCTACTTTGGTTTTTGCTCTCAGAAGAAGAAGAAAAAAAAGGGAATTTTATGCTTTAATGTTCAATGTATTCCAGTTTTTCCTGCATCTCTTGCATCCCTGAGACATTTCCCCTACTGCAGCCATTTTCTCTCTACTGTGTCTGTCCCCAAGAGGACGTCCTCCACTGCAGCCTAGATAGAACAGCAGGGATTTTGTACTCTGTGGCTGTTATGAATTCCACAAAGAATTGAGCTCTGCTCAAACTCTGCTTGGAATTTGATGAATTTTTCACAGGAATTTCTCCACAGTGGCATTTAAAGCTCAAAAGCAAGTCATTGGATTTAGATTTACTTTTGAGCTCTCGGAATCTTTGCCTCTTCATGTCAGAGCCAACACATATTAGCATCCTGTGCAGTTAGTGCCCCTGCCAGCACCTGAGCTGTTGCAGCTAATCAAACTCCCAGAATGTGAGCAATGAGAGAGTCTGCCCACTGAAATCAATATAGTATCACATTATTATGTTTCAAGCCTTGCAACTTTGTGTGAAAAGTAGTACTAATGAAGGCAATGAAAAATATGATAAATATAAATTAACCTGAAGCTTTTATATGAGAGACTTGGGTGCATTTTTCAAGTATTAAATAAATGTGGGTACAGCATTTTGACATTTGAGTTCTGAGGGGTGTATTGATAAATGAGGGCCTTTGAGTGAACATTCAGCTCATTTTCTGCTGAATGTCAGCAGCAAGCCTATCCACACAGTAACCAGAGGATTATTTGCTTCATCAAGAATGTGCTGATCTCAGAGTGAAGAACAAGGTTTCACAACGATTTGAAAGATCCAGTTCAAATGCATATATAGCTCTCTACTGTCATGAGAAAGAAAATAATAAAATAAAATGTGAAGTTAGCGATGCAGGAGAAGTTTTCCTTCATTAGTGACAAAAATCTTGAAATACATTAGTTATCATTTGATATAAGAAACACATATATGTGAACTAATTTAGAATGCAGTTGATGTATTTTCACTAATAAGGACGACAATATTACATTTAAAGCCTTTGAACACCCACACAGGTGTTTTCAGTAAATCTGGCTGATTAGACCACTGCTCAGGTTGAAGGTGGGATGGAGCTTTGATTGGAATTTATTAGGTCATTAATCTCAATCTACCAGTAAGAATGATAAAGGTGTCATTTGTCCCACCCTAAAAGGTGCAACAAAGCTGGCAGGAGACTCATGAAGATGTCAATCAAATAGTCTGTACTCGCCCACACAGTTCTGAGCAGAGATCTAACAGACAAACAGGGTACTTACATAAGGCCATTGTTAAGGGGCAGTTATGGCACTGTGTTACAACTACCCCCAATCTTGCAGCCATGGTGAAATCTCCTGTTGGTTATCAACATAGGCTATATTAGCAAGGTTTGTTCATGTTAATTTTTACCAAATAAACAAAAGATGAAATGATGTAAGTTTACATTCAGAGTCATCTAAACTGAAGACAGAAGAAGAAAAATACTATACATCCAAAAAGTAACTTTCACAATAATTTGTTAAAAATGTCTGCCTAGTTGAGAGAATGCTACTGAGCATGTGCAGAGTGTCATTGCTCTAGCTTGTTTCTGATGGGAAGAATTGAGTGGGTTACAATTCCCCCCCTGTTACAATTTCCCCTTGTCTTCCCAATAGTATCAGAATCACAATCAGGAGAAAATTGCTGCTTATAGGATTTTATTGAGACGTATGGGTTTGAATATACAGCACAGTGTATAGTTTGAATACGCAGGTGAACTGTGGGACCTATAGTCTGCTGTAAGAAAAACTGTATGTGACTGAACAACAACAGAATACTTGAGGCTTACATCTGGGACAACCGCCTGTCATTAGTCTTCTAATGTTGCTCTGTTTAAAACTGTGTTTAGTTTGATTAGGAACTGTTGTGAACTATTTCTCATGTCTAAAAGTCTGATCAGGCTCAAATTAAGCTCAAGGGGTGCAGTCCTTCCTAGTTCACCAGAAGTTGAAAATTTAAGTTTACCATCCACATGCGGTCAATAGTGAAAGAAAATGCTCTGGGAGCCATAACAGAGGAAGCGGCTGTGTTTGAGGACTGTCTGTTGACACATCATTGAGGTCCCTTTGGCTCTTTGGCAGCTGCGCTTGCAGTCAACTCTTCCCTGTTGGGATGTGGCCGAGTAAACTAGATGACTCAGTGCTGCTTTCTGACTGGACATGATGCCTCCTCTCTCACTCATTTTCCCCAGCCTTTTTCACTCACTGTGTCCATTTGTGTGTGTGTGTGTGTGTGTGTGCGTGCGTGCGTGCGTGCGTGTGTGCATGTGTGCGCGTGTGTAAGTTTACAACCCTGCAGAGGAAAAAAAGGGCAAAAAATGATGATGGTTTTGTTTTGCGTGCCTCAATCCTCCTGTGTGTGTTTCTCGATCTCTTTCCATTTTACTCTCTTTCTCGCTGCTTATGTTTTTCTCCGGCCCTGTTCTGGGACAGGCGGACCAGTTGGGTCGATTCTTGCCCTGGTCCGTTTCACACCCTCCTGTCTCAAGGCTGATGACTAATGGCTCTAAAATCAACACACTCAGGAAAGAGTCTTCAACTAACCAACTGCTCATGCACTCACTCATTCTCAATATATCTGTGTTATCTGTGCACACAAACATTTTACGTGCATAAACACTGTGTTAGATTCAGACACATACACACATACAGACAAACTCTTTTTTTAAACACACACACGCTCACACAAACCAGTCTCCTATCCCCCGCAGCAATTAGCTATGACAGGTCAATTAACAGGCTTATTTATGAGCAGGGGATGCCTGCTAGTTGTGTTGTAATGATTCCAGATACTCTCTGTACGTGCATGGGGGAAATTGAATCCATGATGAATGTGGGCTGAAGGCCTTAGCTGGGGGCTGCATTTGCTCTTCATTAACTATGCCTCTGTAACACCATGTTTCTTTCACCATTAAAGGGAAAATTAAGGCTGAAACAGTGGGCATACTGTATGTTTTAGAGCTCCTCTGTGATGTTGGACAGCTCGGACTTTATCCTATTTGCATGTTAACAAGTCTCTTAGACAAAAGTTTTCAACTGCTACACACACACACACACACACACACACACACTCATGCATATTCAGTATAGAGTACACAATCCATTTGTTCTCCTACGCATGTGGCTAACTTGGTGTCACAGTTTCTGGCCCGCCCTCGTTTGTTCCATACAGTTTGTGACAGAGGAAACAAATAGGCTGATCAGATCTCATATTTTTTTCTCTATCATCTGACCAAGACAACACCAACAGGTCCTGGTTTGCAGTTGTTTAATAGTAATTAATCACTAGTATTGTTATTATAGTAGAATGGCCAATGTTACAATACCCAACAGAATTAGATTATCACAAAACTACAGTATCACAAAAAAATCATCCTAAAACGTTTTCCCCTAAATATTTTTTTCTGATTTTTTCCTGCTGTATCAGCCGCCAGTTCTGTGTGTCAAACTATCGCCTAAGTGTAGATCTAGCATGCTAACAACATCTGTATCCCCACTCTAAGGCAACCTGGGGTTTATGTGTTTCAGTTTATGTTATAAACTGTTTATGTTTATGTTATGTTTATGTCTGTTAGGTATGAGGTCAAGGTCAACTGGAAAAGTTATGCACTGGACACAAACTCAGCA
Organism: Lutjanus campechanus; assembly: GCA_027495735.1. Classification (NCBI taxonomy): domain Eukaryota; kingdom Metazoa; phylum Chordata; class Actinopteri; order Lutjaniformes; family Lutjanidae; genus Lutjanus; species Lutjanus campechanus. The sequence continues at coordinate 11,041 of JAJHUR010072914.1, forward strand.
ACTCTTTTTTCACTTTGAATCAGACATTAATACCCCAGATTAAAATGGCTAGCTGAGCATTGTCATTTTTTCATCTAACACCACAGACTATGCAGCAAAAAATCTAGTTTTGTCATTTAACTGATCGACTCTGCCACTGTGTTTGCTGATAGAGATTATTATATTGTTGAACAAGCTATTCTTTTCTGGACATAGAAACATTTTCTGGACATAGAATTACAGCAAGCAGTCCTGTTATGTAATGCTAAATACATTTAACATTTTTTTTAATATTGAGGGGTATAAATTGGTATAAAACAACTAAAAACTAATTAAAAAATAATTATGCGGGCTGGATTATATTATATTTTTGACATCAAATTGCAGGCCAGAGAGAGAGGGGGCAGAAATTGCTCCTGAGACGATGATGAGAAACAGAAAACCAAGTATAGTGAAAAAGTAAAAGACAGGTGAAGAACTAAATTGTAAACATGTAGATAAACCATCAAAGGCATGATGGTGTCACCTCTCAGAACTAGAAACAGAAACAGAGAAGACACACAGAATGCAGTGATAGACACACATGACACTGATGAAAACACATGCACTCACACACAACAAACACACAATGTGCCAGGAGAGGCAAACACCAGGGAGAACCTTGTCCTTTCCACACTGTGTTTATGCAGCATTAAACCAGGCGGTTTAATTGGTCCAGACACCATAACCTGCTGGTAATGAATAGGAATTATAAAGTCAAGTAGATGACAGCGAAGAGAACTCTGTGTGTGTGTTTGTGAGCAAATTAAAGGGCGTTTTAGACATGCAGAAAAGGGGTGTGTGAGCATGATGGAATGAGACATGAATGTGTGTTTGTATCATCAATAAAGCACTTAATGCATCTTAAATATTCATCTCCCCTCATTTGTATCGTGACTCAAGCAACGGTAGGTGAGGCAAGATGGATGAATGAGGAAGGATGCATGCGAGAGAGGGGTCGTCTCCTTGGCAACTGAAGGTTGCCTCATATATGACTATTTTTCTCTTGTTTCTCACTTTTTTGTGTGGTCTTTCTTGTGTGCGCATGTATGGCATGGTAGTCTACTGTACTATTTGTCCACTCCATCATATGGGTGTTTGTGTCCTTGGTCGAGTATGTCCTAGGAATGTGTCCACTACATTAATGCAATGATTCTCAATCATGTCCCACTGAGGTTCTGTAGACCTTTTTCACAGCAGACATTTTGACACATTACAACAGGAAAAGCATAGGTGTAATTGATAACACTGGGGTAGTGTTCCAACAGGGGAGGGTTGCAACAAGTCTTTTTTCTCCAATCAGCAATATGCTGACACTGCACATGCTCAGTTAGACCTTAGTTATTGAATCATTGTTTTGTTGACTTATAAGTCACATGATTAACATCTATCAGGTTAATCTATGATTAATCAATCCAGCCCTTGATTATTTAAAAGTCAGTTTGTCTAGCTAGCACATGTTGTTCTGTCATGGCTGAGGGGCTGGAGACTGTTGCAACAAGTTGTTGCAAATTAAGAAGCCATATCAAAACAGACGGTACAACCATATTTTTCAAAATAAAGAAGCCATTGTTGTAGCTATACAACATATAAAATACATGTTTAATAAAACATTGTTTCATTGCAAGGTGTTCCATTCTTCTCTCTGCACATGAACAAACAAAAGTCAAAAACTTACTAATATTACTTACTACAAACAAATACGACTAAACAAATAAATACTATAATGTCTTTGTAAAATGATGCATAATTTAACAATACTAGCTTTCTGAGACAAAAAGCAAAAGTTAATAGTGAAATCCCCTGATCATTTTGCAGTTGCCCCCAGGGTTGGGGTCAGTTGCAACATCTGACTTCTTCGATTCAAATAAAAATTGTAAGCAATATTTCATATCTAATCATCTTTAAATGGCATGGGTAATTAGTAGACAGATGTAAGTTTAATATACTAAAGTACTAAGATAATATACTTGGTTGGTCTGGTCCAAATTATTTCTGAGAAACTGAGATAAGTGTAAAAAGTGTTGTCTCCCCTATATACAACTGCATTTCATTTAGGTGAGCTACTTCTATTGCTCTCCATTGTGCATGCTGGCTTACTAACCTAATGGAGTTGAGCCATTGCTAAAAAAAAAAGATGACCTGCTGTGACAAGTGAGAATAACTGCTGTGTAAAAGATCTTTAGTGCGCAGGTTATCATGCCAGTGGCTCAGCACTTGATAATCAGTGAAATCTGCTGCTGTGGTCTGGTTGGAGGGACAGCCTGTACTGTAAAGATGGCCTGATTGAAAACCACTGATGGTGGTGCAGTAATCACAGTGTAAGAGGACTAGACTAGTGCAGGCCTAGTGCAGCGTGTGGACTAAATGCAGCCCTTTAACAACCTCAATCTAGCCCTTGATTATTTGTAAATATTACAAAAGTATTATTGTGATTTTATTTTATTGACCTGCTAACTTTTTTATGTTATCATTATCATGATATCATTTAAGTTTATGGATGTTTACATTGTTTATTTGAGATTATAATTTTATTAGTAGGCTAATTAGCCCATTCATTGGTTATGCCAGTTTAAGCAGAGAGACACTTTTTATTTTTAACTCTGTTGCTGTTTAAGCTGAGAGAACATAGGCGAGGCATACTAAAACAACAAGCTACTTCTAGATTAGAATATGTGTAACACTTAGATGGACAAACAAACAAGCAAACAAGCAAAAGCACATTACACTCACTACAGTCTGGCCCTGGTCTAATGTGTAAAATTATTTATTTATTTTTTATTTTGGGGGGGGGGGGGGGCTTTTATGCCTTTATTTGATAATACAGCTGAAGAGTAGACAGGAAAGGGGGTGAAGTGAGAAGAGATGATACGCAGTAAAGGGCCGCAGGCGGGAGTCGAACCAGTGGCCACTACAGAGGACTGACAGCCTCCATACACGGGGCAGATGTTCTACCAACTGAGCTAAACAACCGCCCTGTGGTTAATGATTGTTGTCACAACATGCTTTCACCCCTCTTCTTTTTGTCTGGTCACCTACACACCCTAAAAGCTTAACCACCATTAACCTGCATGATCTGACAACAGAAAACACATTAATAGGCCAATAATCTTGCCAAGTTGTCAAAGTTGTAAGTACACAATGTTGCAAGTTGCAGCAAAAATGCTGACATCATTAAATAAGCTTTTTTGTGTCATCATTTACATTCAGGTTGCATGATTTACAAAATATTTTATGTGTTCAATTGAAAACAGTATTTTTAACCATTACTAGAGCTTTAACAGGTATTTTAGTTCTTCTGTCTGCTCCATCAGTTGAACACAATCTCTCTCACTCTCTCTCTCACTCACACACACACACACACACACACACACACATACATACACAGATACGAACTGCTGCTGTGTAACAAATAGTGTTGTTAAATAATGTAGGGAGCACGCAGCCTTGATCCCGGCACCAGCCAGAGGAGGCAAGCTGATAAACATACTTTGTTACTCTCTCTCACGTTCTCACTACTTTCTGTTATGTATCGAGCTCCCCAGGGGCCTGATGAAATGAAATAAGAAGGGTGAGCCCCATTTCTCTCTCTGCTCCATACCTGTCTGTCTCTCTTGAGTTTTCTCCCTCTGCCCGTCCTCCCTATACTCCCTTTCAGCTCTCAGCGCCTCTTCTCCTGCCGCCCGCCACCCCCTGCTGCTGTGTTTCCTCCAGCTGTCCTGTCTTCCCCTATTCTCTATCTGTCTCTCATTCTCCCTCTCTGTCTCTCTCTGTCTCTGGGGAGAGCTGGTTTCCTTACAATCAATAATAATGATTGAGCTGTCTGCTGTTGACAGTGGGAATTACCTGACACAATTGCTGTTGTTGTGTTCTGCTGTTTAGCTTCTTTTCTACACGTTAAAATGGTAAAGAATAGCTCTATTAAGTGTATTTTGCCAATTGCTATGGCTCGCTGAATCTAAAAGTCTTCCTGGTGATGTTTATGAAGGAGGAGATGACTGTTGGCTGCTGGGAGGCAAAGCATTGGGTTAGGCATTGCAGTGTTTTCACAAGTAAATGATGCAAGGCTTCGGCTGCCTTTGGCAACTTAAACAGTATCCAAACATTGTCCATTTTCACTGCTTATTTACATAAAGTCTGAGTCAGTAGAGTTATAATGTTGCATGAGGATTAGTCATAAGTGTTTTGTCTACATCGTTGGGCTTCCCCTGTTTATTTACCTCTTTAAAACGAATGTGTGATGTTGGTTTCCCTGGTTCATATGAGATTGCTGTCACAGGTTAAAGGCGTCCTGTGGAGTTTTCTTGTAACTAAACAGAAGTTATGTTTATATTCAGGGTTGCAAAACTGATCTTTTAAATATTTATGTGCCCCCACGTGCCCACTCATGATCAGTGGTAAAACTGTTCAGGGTTGGCTGTGCCATTATTTTCTTATGGGAAGAGCAGCCACACCCAAAGAGGCGGAGGCACTGCCAATTGCCACATCTCACCAGTTAAAGGAATGCATGGTGAAATGTCAGCAGTCAGATGAGATGTTGTTAATAAGTATATAGTTTACAGACTTTGCTAAATCCAAGTCTAATGTTAGCTTACCTGTTTGTATGACAGGCAGATATGATGTATAGCTCTGCAATTTAAAGTTAAAGGTCCACTTTATTGTGACACATACAACCAGATTCATTATCTGCATTTAACCCATCCTAGCATTAGGAGCAGTGGGCGGCCACAGTGCAGCACCCAGGGATGATCTCCAGCTCCTTTGTCAGGGGTACTGACTGGAGAATTGACTAAATAAATGTTTGTTTTTTTTACCTCTACAAGTCTCTGCACCCTACAGCAGTGAGCTGAAAGTAAATTTCTTATCATGTAAAGGCAGCTTCACTGCCACCGATGGTCAATCAGCGGAATAGCAGATAAAAAAGTCAATTGTAGGATGTGAATTGTGCCACCCACATGCTTATGTGTATCCTCATGCATGATAAAACAAAACAAGCACCCGGTGGTAAAAACATCGTTCCACAGCACCAGTGGTAGTCAAAAACTCCACAGGGTATCTTAAATCTCTGGTAGCTACTCTTCACAGAGAGCCTGCTGCTGTAGTGCCACACAACACCTTTAAATCAGAGAATTACACTTGCATCCAGTCTCATGTTATTTTTTAAAAGGAAAAAAAAAAGAATTGTTTCCCCTATTTGAGTGTCTTTTTGTGAGTTTCCTATACATGGCTGTAAGAGATTTTTTTTTTAAACTCCACAGAGTATCTTAAATCTCTGGTAGTCACCATTCATAGAGAGTCTGCTAGTGTTGTGCCACACACATCAGCTCTAAATCATAGAATTACACAGAATTATATTACAGCCAAATAAAGTTAAGCCAGTAGCCCTTGATTTAGTATTGCAATTCCATAACGTTTGGGGACTGGTGAGGCATAGATTTAAAAAATGGCCAAAACCAATGCAGCAGAATCTGTCAGCAGAGATCTGGATCAAGCTCCAAAAAAAAAGATCATACACTTCCTACCATGAGACTCAATTTTATCTTTCACCAGACCCTCCCCGCCTTGTACACATGTATGTCTTTAGAATTTTATGCTTCCACTTTGTACTACAGGCTGTCTGTTAAAAATGTCCAACCCCAGGCCAGCATAACCCTGATGACATCATGAGACTTGACAAAGCCATAATACAAGAAGACTTAGGCTAATACACCTGCTTTCATAGACTGATTAGTACCCTCTTTAACTTGTAAATTGACTTCAATGTGTACTAAATTCAATATTCAGTTTCACTGATTCTCTGGCTTACAAATTTCAAATTCAAATAGCTTTTATCGTATGACCATAACAAAATACAGTATTGCCAAACAATTACAATACAAAGAAATACAAGAATATACAATCCCTACATTTACTGTTTATGTACTGTGTACATTTTGAACAGTGTGCAAAACTTTAACAGAACAAGAAAACCAAACCAAAGTTCTTAATGAACAAACATGAAAATAAATTGTGATTCTGTGTTCTTAGTGTTTTGTTCTCTTGTGCAATAATTTGGTTTATACTGATAACTCTGGCTTTGAGGCGGAACACTACTTGAACTGGTTGTACTGGTCTGGGACCAAAGTGTCAGTGAGGCGAGTAAGGCGACTCTTGTCTTTGCTCATGTCTTGGCACTACTGGGCTTTGCAAGGCTTAGACTGTTTCTCTATTTTGATCTTTTTTAGAGAAGTTGGGGAGTTGGGTAAAGTTAAATGTCAGTAATATTTCATTCCATCTCAAAGGCCTGTTTACCAAAGTCAGGTAATGTCCATACCGGGTTCAGTAAAGGTCAGGAAGACACTTGTCCACCTTTCCAGATTGACTCCTCACGTTGTTTCAACTTGTGTTACTGTGTTTTTATGAATGGGGTTCTACGATGATGTGATCATGTTGGGTGCAGCTCATCTCCATTAACAGGAGTTTGCAACATCAGCTACTGTTAACTGGCCAGTAGCTGAATACTACAGATATTGTTGAGTACAGTCATGGCTATGACTGTTGCTTTGTAGCTTAACATTGATTCTTTGAAGAAACCATTAACCTAAATTTCCAAGAAAAGTAATCAGCAATAACCTTGTTGTGTCCATTATCTGTTCTCTCAAATTTCCCCTTTGAACAACATTCACATGATTTTCTAATTCAGCTGAATTCCCAGAGAACTGCCTTTTGAAGTAAATGTTATTTTATTCCACAGAGTGCAGGAGCGCCTGCATATCGAGGCTTGTTTCATTTCTGCTTCATGTCGAGAGCATGTCCATGGAGAACACAAACTTTCTAGTCTTGTGCACAGCTCGCTGACTGCATACACCGAAGGCCTTTGAGGTGCTGCCACTCGTCTCTGCATTTCCCCTCTCTTTGTGCTCTGTCCAACAAAAGTAATGATGTCTTTGAGAACTGCCTCCCTTCCTGCCTCTCTGAAAGAGCTGTAGACCGGCCGATGGCTCACATTAATACAAGGCTTTTATTGTAAACAGTGGTAGAGCCAACCGATAAGGAAGCATTAGAATTTAAATTGTTTACTGCCTGCTGGTCATGATTACTGCCTCCTGCTAGTGTATGGTCAAGTTGTAAATTCATGAAATGTGAAGTTCCACTGTATGAGTGTCTCTGCTATTGATTCAGGCTCCTTGCATCTTTTGGGAAAACTAAATATTTTAGTCTCACTTGCCCATATTGTAAAGAAAGTGTCTCCACTTCTACATTCTGAGTAGGGTTGGGTACTGTTCACATTTGAACAGGAAATACACACCTTTTTAGTACTTTATTCTCTCTGTGATAACAAAAATGTCATTGAAGTTGCAAAATATAAGTCCAAACATCTCAGTTTCAATTACTAATTTAGAACATGTTATTCACGTATTTAGAGCATTTTAAACATCTCACAGCATGAAGTCCCTACCTACCTCCCCCTCCAGCCTGTCAGTCTGTCACCAGGGCATTTAACCCTATTGTTTGTGTTGTGGAGGAAGCACATGTGACATCCTTCCTCTCCTGTCCTGTGGCTGTTGTTGTTATTGTAGTGCCTGCATACTGTATATTCCATTATAGCATGCTATTCACAAATATTGGTTTCATACTAAGGTTTCCGACATCCTAATAAATCTCACACACTGTTGCAAAGTACTAAATAGCATGTTGGTAAGGATTTTCAGACACAGCCAAAGGGTGAGTATTGACTCGTGCTAAAAATGCTAAGCTAATGTCAAACAAGACAGTGAAAAAAGGTCCAGTAAGCTTAATAATCACCTGAAGATGTTGATGAAGTTGTCAATTCCTTAAAGTTTTGTTGTCCATGGAGGGTTAAGGTGCACTGTTTAGGTGCTGGCTGCGGGCGTGCTAATGTTAGCTGCAGCTGCTGCTGGGGATTTCGGGCTATGAAAAATGGTGCATTTTCTGGCTTTTAAGTATACTGGATTGTGTATTTCTTGACAGTGTTGCATTTCGCAATACAAATATTGCAGTAAATGTTGTCTGTGTCAAATTCTAAAAAGTATAACTGGACTTGAAACCACTTTCAACTCACTCTTTACCTGACTCTACATGGCATTGCTCTTTCTCTTTTACTCTGTATTCTCTATTACTCTCTCTCAGATGCATCCCAGGTACCAAAATATGGCGCAGATTGATTTAACATGAATCAGTACTCTGTAGTGCTAACGTAATTCTGTCTGTATAGACCCAGCCCTAATTGTCTATCAGTTTATCTGTAGTGATTGCTCAGTGTTTTTATCCTTCCATAGAACCACCATCTGTCTCACTTCCACAGGCTGGCCAATCACATTCCTGCCTCAAATCTAAAACAATCACTGTGAGTTGGCTTTGAAGCTGCTTGTTCATGGAAGAAAGAAGAAATTACATGTACACATAAAATCAATGGAAAAAAAGAGGTAACATGTTGTAGTAGATTATTTGTGTCCCTACTTGCTCCTCTGTGGATTACCCAGAGGCCATCTGTGTTCCTCGCAGTGTTTGGTACCTGGGGGGCTTGTTGGAAACCAGGCCAACCCACATTTGTGTGCCTCGCACTGCAGCGACTCTCCTCTGCACTGGTATTTCAAAGCTGTCTCTGTACATCTCTCTCTCTCTCTCTCTCTCTCTCTCTCTCTCTCTCTCTCCGTCACACACACACACACACCGACACACACACTCTGTTTCTCTCTATGTCCCCTCTGGTATGTGGACAGCACATCAATGGGAACATTAAAGGTTACAAGGCTCGACAAAACGACACATTCACAACTCCAACCTGACACTTTATTGTACACCCTTTGATCCTGCAGTCACACACCCACCCACACACACCCACACACACATACACTTATGAGCTGTCTATCTCACTCAGGGTTCCTCAAACACACTGTTATGACAAGAATTGGGAAGTAAAAGGAATTCTACTCATAATTGTTTTGGGGATTTTTATTTTTTTTTTGTTTTGTTTTGTTTTTTTAGATTTTGTATTATACCTTTTCAAAACAGGGTGATTTTTCTTGAGTATTTGGTAAATGTCAGAGTTAAATATCAGGCACATTAGATATAAGAGCCTTTTATGACCCATGACCCCATTTTTACATCCCACAATCTCATGACCCTTATAGCACTTACAAAGCTGTGCAAGTTTTCATGTGACTTTCTGAAGAACATACTTTGGTAATCTACTATTCAAGTGCATAGAAAAAATGAAATGTTGTGTCCCATATACTTGTGTATATAGAGGTTATGCACATGACTTCACAGTATGTGAAAGTCACTTTGGTAACACTGAGTGTCATGAAGACAACTGAGCGGTCTTTAGCATTCAGCTTGAATGCCTCAAATACACATCAAAAACAGGAAAGAGCTGTTGTGTGAATGACTGTACAAACTGATTCAACAAAAAAACAAAAATGTTTTGCTAGGAGCAAGACTTCGTCAAGGAGTCAAAAAAAAAAAAGACTGACAAAGTGGTTTGGAGTTTGTTAGTTTTAAGGAACATCATGGCCATGCAGTGACAATGAAAGTCAGTTTTATTTGTTTTAAAAGAGAATCCATTCAAGTTTTGGGGGATTTGGGGGGGATTTTTGAGATTCAGTAAGAAATGTGAGCTAAACTTCCAAAGCTAAAGAAAAGAGAAACAAATGGATTGCTGCAATACACAGAAACAGCTGAAATCCACGCACTGGGACATGGATTTCCAGTTGCCACTTTGTGTAAGGTGTGTTGAATTTTTGGCTAAATCCATACCTTAAGCTGTATACCAGATTGGCTAACATTGCTAATCAATTAGATATTTAGGTTCTTTAATTTATACTCCATGTAACTGACCCTTTTGTTCTACAAAGATGCATTGGATCACACATTCCTCACTCCGAACATAACTTCAAACAACTTTATGCTGCATGCAAACATGTCTCTCCAATAAGGGAAAAAAAAGCAAATATCTGTACAGACCTGTCTGCATAGAACCAGAGTGTCCTTGGTGTCTTTCTCTCTTTATTTTACCAACAAATCCTGCCTTAATGTATCATTACAACCAAACATCCAGGCTGTTGTATACCTTCAGGCTTTGTGTATTCCCAGAGATGGCAAAATTACACACATTTTGTACTTAAGTACAGATACTTGTGTGAAAAAGTATCTGTAGAAATAAAAGTAGAAATACTGATTCAACTTCTTCATTCAAGTAAAAGGGAAAAAGTACAGGCACTGAAATGCACTCAAAGTATAAATGTAAAAAGTTTCCGCCGGCTGTTTCTGTGCAAAGCTAACTGAACCTCACCTTTTCTCTGTGGTGGAGTTTCATTCTCTTGTCTGTTTCGTCTTGTTACATCTTTTTCATCTTGTTACGTCATTTTTATGTCGCATTCGTCTTATGTCTTTTTTGTCGTTACACTTTTTTTTAACGTCTTTTTTGTCTCATCATGTCTTTTATGTAATTTTTCATCTTGTTACATCTTTTATCTCTTGTTACATCATTAAAGTCATTTTTATCTTGTTACGTCTTTTTCATCTTGTTACACTTTGTTACATCATTTTAGTCTTGTTACATTTGTTACTATTTTGTCTTGTTATGTGTTTTATGTTGTTTTTCATCTTTTTTACATCATTTTTGTCTTATGTCTTTTTCGTCTTGTTAAGTGTTTTTTGTCTAATGCTTTTTGGTCTTATTATGTTGTTTTTATCTTGCTATGTGTTTTTTTGTCCTTACATCTGTCATGTGTCATATGCACTGATGGATTCACCAAGGAATCATCATATCATCATGTGTTATTGTCCCATCCATTTAGGCTGAAATCTGTGTTGATGTTGGGAAGGTGGGATGCTAAATGAAAATAATTAAATATTTCCCTCAAATACATTAGAACTCAGTAACAAGCCTGTTTTTAAGATGTAAAGAATAGAAAGTATAGATGTTTGTGTTGAAATGTAGCTAATAAATATAAAAATTTGTCAGAAAAATGAATACTCAAGTAAAGTAAAGAAAAATGGCGTCTTAATCAAGGTTCATATAAATGTCAAGAAACCTGTTTCTTAGTCCAGTGTCCATGGACCACTGAAGGGCAGGAGCGATTCGTTGACGTAATCAATGGAATCAACTTAATTGATTATGAAAATATGTCAGTTTGCATATCATGCATCAACACATTGCCATGGACTACTACAACTGTTCAGAGGTCGGATTCACCCAAAGAACAAGCTGCAGAGAGCAAGCCTTGCTGGTCATATTTTAGACAGAGATGCAACAATTTGGTTCTCTTTAGCTCTACAAACTGGATGTGACTTTTCACAGCAGAACAACTGCTCCACATGAGAGCTCAAAGTGTAGCACTGAGCGGCCTATTGAAATATTAATTACACAAGTTTTTGATATGTATTTTTAGTAAATTAGTTGTTATATAATTGAATAATAACAAAAATAAGTGTTAGATTAATCAATTAATCAAAAAAATAATCGATAGATTAATCTTTAAAATAATTGTTGGGTGCAGCCCAAGACCACTGTGTCTTTGGTAAGCTCTAAGGATAACAATCAAGTCCAACTGCCCTTTATTTAAACAGATTATTCTTTGTTTAACTCCCTATTTTTTGCAGTTTCCTCTCTTAAAGACGGCCTTGTTGCAGGATGTTTTGCCACTCAGTCCGACTAAGCATGTTCCAGTGGGAAAGTGACTTCAATGCCTGCTCGCTATATCTTTTTAATTAAAAATAATTTTAACAAATACCAGTACAAAGTAAGTGTTCCAGGACTGTATATCAGACAACCTTGCCACTCGCAAGGTTGAGAAACTCTGAGATCAACTTCACCTCAGCACAGTGCCCAGCAGTGGTGTTTAAGTGTGGGGAACTGTTGGTTCTGGCAACTCACACTTTAGCTTGATCTGTCAGCAGTGAACATTGAGTGAAAGGGCACAGGCATGTTTCCCTGAGCCTCTCCAGAGAAAATAAACACATACAGTAAAATCATTATTTTGCCATCGTGCATTGCATAGCAGGATATTGCATTGCTTTGTGCAGTGCCATTCTGTTTGATATCTTTGAGGAAATTATTGTGCTCTGCTTGATTGTGTTGTTATGTAGCTTAAAGGAGATGGTTATTTGTGCTGTGGTTCTGTGTATTAATGTGTCAAGGCCAGTGTTAGTCTCTGGGCTTCCTTCCCCCAATTATTTTTCTCATCGTCTCTAATTATACCACAATCTGGTGTCTTTGCTTTGACTTGTTAAATTCAGATGTGCTTGCAGGTGTACAGAGGCAGGCATGTGTAGCTCTAGTGTCCATGTTGGGGTGTTTATATGCATGTGTTGTTGCCTAGAGGGGTCCTGTAGTGGGCTAGGCCGGCTCTATTAGTGACGGAAATTTATAAGAAAGTATATAAATAAAGGAAAATGTTAACCACAGCCACACAGTGAAGAAACAGCATCGTAGCATTTATAAATGAGATAACCACGGCCTTTTGACCAATTAGCCTCTTTCCTCCACTACCCCTGAATTTCCCTCACAGCTACCCTCTGCCCAGTAAATCAAATAATCCTTTTGCACAAATGAGCCTCCAAGCTAAACCCATCCAGCCGGTGCTGCTGCACTTCTTTCCTTTCTCACTGCCTGCCCAGTCAGTTTCAAGGTTCTCGTATTTATTTTATTTATTCATTCAAAGACTATCTCTTGTTCTGGGACTAAATTAGGAAACAAGTGGGAAAGAGGTGGTGTGCCCTTGTGTTTTCCGTCCCTTTATGAATGTAATTGAATGTCCTTTCTATTTGGACAGGAGGACATTGTGAGACAGAGTGAGCAACAGAAGGAAGATTATTTAGGCCAGTGGTTCTCAAACTTTTCAAGTCGTGACCTCAAAGAATAAACAGGTTGGTGTTTGTGACACCCAAAAAATCCATATTGCAGAAAGTCAAAGTGATATTCTGCAGCTTGGTGAGGGCTTGGAGCTCTGTTTGAAATGCTGGTGCCTTGTGTTTGTCAGTTGATGGTCTCCATTTCCTGTCCAGTGACCTATTGGCTGAAATACTTTTTCTGAGGAGCCATCACTCCATAGTAGTCATTCCATATGATACTGTAGCTTGCAAAACTGGCTATAGATTCTTGTTCAAGCACAATACTGTGGCATAAAAGCACCAAAATGAAAAAGAGTTTTTGTTTGTCTAGAGGGATCTTAAATTAAAGCACATTTTCACTCCAACAAACACTGCACTAAATAAAAAGTATTCTGAGGCAAATTATATTACTGGTACAGGCAAAGTAATGTAAAAACCATTCCCCAGTCTAAAATGTAGCCTTCATTTCCCATCATACCTGCAGTGCTGGACCAAGTTAGTCAAGTTTGTTATTTTGTTACAAAATTCAAATGTTACTTTTTGTTAGTATTTGTGTCTGTTCAGAACATGGCGTTTTTATTCTGGTAATTGTCATTTTTGTTTTGGTTCATAGTTTTAACCCTTAGCGACAGAGATGCACAGTAAATACTGGGACACAAATTATCGGCTGATCTTGGCCGTATTGGTATCAGGGTATAGTAGCCAATAAATATAAGCTATAATAATATTGATTAGACAGATTATGTCAAAACATTTTATTTAAATGCTTAAGCAAATATTCCATGAAAGCTAAAGTATATTTGTTATGTTTTTGATCAACTTTACAAGAAAAAGTAAGTGAACATGTGAAGAGTCTGAGCTGTTCTTTGTTTTTATTGAAATAGTGATTTCAGTTAGATTTGGTTCAGTCAGAGCTGTGGAATATTAAATCATCCATGTTTGCTCACTACAACTTAGCCTTTCTTAGCATCAGGTTCACATAAACTACAGGTTATATAAACTTCTTTTCAAAATGTAAATTTATTGGTTACCACGTTGGCCTTGAGAAGCAGGTTAGTTTCAGCTATCATTACAGGCTGAAAAAACTCCATATTGTGCATCTCTAATTAGTGAGGTGGCTGTTACATTTCTGGACACCAGCTGAAACTGGTATATTTCTGAGTTCTTGTGCCTTATGTTGAATGTTACTTAGGTGTTATGTTGCTGAGACCTTCTTCCTGGTTCTCAGCCCGCACCACTTGCCACAATTTTTTTATTTTATTCTCCACAACCATCTGGTGACCCCCAGAGATTATCTTGCAACCCTTGTCTGCCGATTGTGGGCTGTACAACTACTGATTTAGGCTAACTGTAAAGGCACTTGTGGAAGTTTGTAGGGTAGAAGCCACAGGGATTTCAGTGAACTACGGCTGAGAGAAAAAAAAAGTTCAGTGATTCTATAGTAGTAAGAGTTACAGTAACTGAGCCTGAGTTTGATCAAACCCTCACCTGGGGCAATTGCAGAATTATCCATTTCCACTGTCTGTCTTTATTCATCTTTAACTCTGCTTTCCATGATTACTCTGCAGAGGTGAACTGCTGAAATAACACATGCACACGGTCATGCTGATCCTTGTCTAAGGCAATGAATAGGTTATTGGTATCTGCCCCATGAATTTTTCTTTGATACTTCAAAACTGACATTGCTTTTAGGCGCTAACAGCACAACACTCACAGATTAAAGCACAGGTAATGGAGTGCCCCCAGCAGAGAGAGATGGTAACCATGGTGTGTTTGCTCCATTTCATTTACTCTGAAAAAACTGTATGTTGGGTCGGGTCAGGCTTTTCATCTTGGTGTGTCAGAACTGGGTTAAGTGAACCCACCCTTGGTATAGCATAATATATTTTTACAAATAAAGTGACGGCAGGTCTGTTCTACCAGTTTACTGGGTTAAACGCTCTGTTTATGCGGCAGATTGGTGTTAACAGATGGAGTTTTTAAAGTGAGGCCAGTCATGCATATTTGCCACCCCTCCATGTATGCACCTGCTCACACTCTTGTTATATGTATGTAGGCATGGCATACAGGCAGAATGGGCGCTTTCCCATCAGCATCACAGTCAAACATAGTCACACATTATAACCTGAGGGTCACGTGCCTCGCTCAAGAGCTAGTTTGCAGATCTGGTGAAAAATATCGCTAAATGAACAAGCCCCCAAATTAGTTTGTACATGATGCTCATTTCTGTAGAGATTAACTGATTAAACAAGCCATTATTACTGAAAGATTGAAAATCTGTCGAATGTGATCACACAGAAAACATTTTGGCGATCATATTTAAAGCTAAATATTACACAGCATGGAATTCTGCAGTTAAAGCCAATAACTGCAGTCATGAGAGCTGCTTTTGTTGTTATTGTGGAGGAACAGTTTCCTTGTTTATTTGCTTCTTCCCTTCTCATATTCCAGACAGAATACGCTTGGTTTTTGATTAGCTGGGTGCCTTGGTACACCACAGTAATTAGGCTGTCAGTCAAAACCAGATGGCTGGTGGCTACAACGGGGAAGTCGCCTTCAAAGTTTTCAAATGAGTCTCCTGTTTACTTTTAATGTTGTGGGTCCACAAGTCATTATGGGTTAAGACCGCAACTTCTAAATACTTAACACTGCATTTAATTATCTGTGCTGTCGGATTGGTTAATGTTTAGCGTAATGTCTTTTTAAAATGCAGTGCCATTCAATTTATAAGAGCGCCTATTTGCACCTGGGTGAGAATAGGCATACGACAGCTATTTGGCTATTCACACCCAAAATTTAGTTAAGTAGTCCAGTCAATCTAACTCAAGAGCCCGACGGGGTGCCCAGGAGAAATTGCAATTGTAATGTTTTTGTACTTTATTTACCTGCATCATAAATTGAAAGTATAACTTAATGTATTTAGTGGGACATACCTTCCTCAAAGTGAAAAGCAAAGTTTCAGTGTTTTAGAGTGATGTTAATACTATGGTGTTAATATTTACCAAGTTTTTGGGGTCAGTCTTTCCAATGAAACACTTTTTTTCAGAGGATATTCTAATGCCTTACTCCTGTATTTGTTTTTGTTCGTTTTGTTTGTTTGTTGTTTTTTTTGCCAGATTTTCCACTTACAGTTTGTTATAATGAGCAAGAACTTCACTGTGGATAAATGGTTTTGGTGTGGATGCTTGGTAAGGTTTAGGAAACAAAACTACTGAATTAGGGTAAGGAAAAGATCATGGTTTGTCTCTGCCATGCAGATGTTACAGTAATAGCCACATTATGCCCCAGGTGCAAATAGTACTCTTGGCTACACACACCTGGGTGCTTCTCTCTGCCTTGCTAGGTGACATAAACCTGGGTTTAAATAGCCACATTGGCTATTCCACCCTGGATGCAAATAGCATCTGTCTAATTAATTCATTTGGCCACTTTGAGGTCTGATCAAGTTTAGTAGCAAACATTTGTCAAGACAGTTAATTTGCTGACTTTGTTTTTGACACACCAGATCTAGACTGCTTCACTGTATATACTCACCCAGCATCCATCTGTCTCTAAACAGATTGTGTTTGAAGGAATTCGAGGCCAAAGTTTTGAGGGGGACATTGCCATTGACGATGTGTCCATCACCATAGGGAAGTGCAAGCAGGAGAACACTGTAGCCAGCGCAGGTAAGACAGGTAAGATTTTTTGTTTGTTTGCTTTTGGAGTGGAGAGACATAAACACCCTCCCTCGCGTGTGTGTGTGTGTGTGTGTGTGTGTGTGTGTGTGTGTGTGTGTGTGTGTG
>JAJHUR010072915.1:0-61566 GCA_027495735.1 Lutjanus campechanus
GCTTACATGTTTGTATTGGTGTAGAATTTTATTGATACCCCCTATACAAAAAAAACAAAAAACAAAGAAGCAAAAAAGAAAAAAACGAACAAAATAACAACAAAACAACACTGTGTAAAATGCGCACTGTAATCTAAAACTATAGTGTTAGGCAGATGCAGGAAAATTTGGTATTTTCTTTTCATTTGCAGACATTTTACTTTGAGGTTATCACATATCTGAAAAGCCCCACTTGAGGATGGATGGGAGAGCAAATACCACCAGGTGAAGGTTTACCTCTGTGCCAATATCAGCCTGTCTGGGTGGCATTTATCAAGCTTGAAGGGGGGCTTAAGAACACTTCAGGATATGTTTGTGAAGAGGCTGGTGGATAAATATAGGAGGGAGCTAATCAAGGCGCCGATCAACAAAAGAAGTGCACCATCTGTGTGCCTCATTACTTGTCCTGCGAGATGATCTTGTAGCACATGAGGCAACTGCTCAGAAGTTGAAGGTTACCAACAGAGGTGGAAAAAGTACACATAATCTTTGCTAAAGTACAAGTACAGATACTTGTGTAAAAAAACAAGACTGAGTAGTGATTTAACTTCTTTACTTAAGTAAAACTAAATAAGGGGCTCTGAAATGTATGTGAGTAAAAAAAAGTAAAAATTCACCTTCTGAAGGACATTTCTCCGAGCTGGTTCTGTGCAAAACTAAATGAACTTCATCTTTCCTCCACAGCCTTCCTCATCTGTTTAGTTATATCATTTTTTTCTTGTGACTTGTCCAGGGTGTACCCCGCCTCTCGCCCAAAGTCAGCTGGGATAGGCTCCAGCCCCCTGCGACCCTAACGGATAAGCGGTTACAGAAAATGGATGGATGGATGGATTTTTTTCTTGTTTCGTCATTTTTGTCTTAATGTGTCTAAGATGTTTTTTATCTTATGTCATTTATGACATTTTTGTTATGTCCTTTATGTCATGTAACAGGATTTTGTCTTATGTTGTTTTTGTCTTGTTACATTTTTTGTTTTGTTTCGTCTTTTTTGTTGTTACATTGTTTTGTCTTGTCTTTTTAGTCTTTTTTGTCTTTCTACATCATTTTAGTCTTGTTACGTTGTGTGTCTCATTATGTCTTTCTTGTTTTGTTGAGCCTTTTTCATTTTGTTGTCTTTTTTATCTTGTTACATCGTTTTTAATGAATAATTCCCCTAAAATGCATTAAAACTTGGGTAAACTTGGGTTATAGTCTGTTTTGGAAATGTAATATATGTGTTAACATAAACTACATTTAAGGAGTAAAGTATAGGGAGTAAAAGTAAAAAGTTGTCAGAAAAATAAATACTCAAGTCAAATAAAGATACCCCAACACACTACTACAGTACACACAAGTACAGTACCGATGTTTGTACTTAGTTACTTCCCACCATGGTTATCAGAGCATAAATATTTAGAGTTAGTGTTACATGTACTCACTGATTAGTTAAATTAAAATAACCGATTGAGGCAGCTCATATATTTTCAATAAACGCAACTCAGTATTTTCATTCACTTCTCTCATTGTAATAAGTTAACAGAACTGAAAATTTTTAAGTATAAAAAATATCATTTAATGTTCAGTGAAGTTCATATTTTTTTAAACAAAATTCTGAGTTTAATAAACACAAAATAAAGAAAAGTCTACTAGAACACAACTTTTTAAGTTAGTAGAACTTCTAAGTTTCCACTACTTATTAAAATTAATTAACGTTAGCAGACAATCAGGTATAAGTAGAGATATCTGGAAGAATCACACCATCACAAATCATTTTGTATCAGCAAAAAGTCACAGGCAAAGTGGTTTTCAGACAACATTTCTTTAATACAAAGTCAACATATCTACATACACAGTGGCTTTAAACCAATTATTGTTTCAGTTAGAAGTAACAGTTTGAAAGTGATAGCTCTTGGCCCTCATACAAAGGAAAAACTATTTTGCTGAGTTTGGGTTCTTTTTCATTTTGTCGTTATGTACTGTATATGTTCTATTCTTTTTGATGTAATCTTTTGTTAGTGTTGCTTTTTTGTTAGTCCCTCCCCCTCCCCCAAATATTCTGCGACATATTCCAGTAAATTTGGCGGCTGTTTTCAAAAGTCTAGCATCTTTACATGAAGTCAAAAGAGTAACACATTGCACAAGCTTCCAAAGACTTCCACGGTTTCGGGTTTGGCATGGGCCCATTTTATTTTGCCAGTCTTTCTGAGTTCCAAAAGACTTCAGTTCAGGATTTTGAGTTCTTTGTGAAACACCTCAAGGTTCCCACTGTTCAGAGAGGACGTGCTGGAAATGTGAAATTTGCAGCAAGTTTTTGGTTGTCTTGGTCTTCCCTTGGTTGCACCGCACTGCTCTGTTTCATTGAGTCCTGAATTCTTTCTGCATCCCACAACAAAACGTGGCTGAACAAAAACACACAGTATGGTTCTATACAAAATGCAGTAGGGAGAAAATAAATCAAACATGTCATTTTGCAAGTGAACTGTTTATGGCCTTTAGCGTAGCTGCATTTGTCCATCAGCCAATGACATATTTATGGACAACACCTTGGCATTTTAGGCAGTTGGACAGCTGGGGACCTTCTGGGGATTTGTGGGAAACTTTTAAGGAATGAAGAACACCATATTTCTCACAATAGTGGAGAAACTGAGAATATACACATTTGTAACTCCCTTTTTTGTTAGAATTACAGACTTTGAAGCTCAAATTATTTAAATAGAATCACTTTTAGTTGTTTTAATTTCATGGTTTGACAGAAAAAAAAAGTCAATTTTACTTCTAGTAAGCCCATGCTAATGCCAGGGCAGGAAAAAGCTATCATCCACATTGAGAATGAGAATGTAACAGGTCGCTGAATTGAAGGTTCATTACCAAATCAAATGGTTAGCTGTTAGAGCAGACTAACTTCCCATCCTCGGCTAAATTACACCAGCAGATCACTGATGCTGATTTCATGCCCTCATTGAGGCTATAGGTGTGAGAACAGGAGCTGGCTTGTTTCCCAGTTTAACTGCTAGCAGGGGAAATTAAAGGCAGAAAAAAAAAGCGAGTGGTAATTAAAGACCAGGGAGCAGGGCTGGAGAAAGAACATTTCGGAAGGAGAGAAAACAGGCTTTACAAACACCAGGAAGTCGGATATGAGCAGAAACCTCGATCTTTGTAGTTCTGTTCCCACTTAAAGTATGAGATCTTGAGGGTCAAATGATACAAATACATATAATCTATATATTTGTTTATTTACAGGTATATTCTAGATCATAGTGGATATCTAACAAAATGAATGACCACATTATGTCTGAAAATAATCAAAGTAAAAAAAGAGAAAGAACTTATTTTCTTAGAAACTGTGAGGGTCATTGTCTGTACATGATCATACAAGGTACAGTATGTCATTTTGGGCTGACATAGATAACAAAAAGTTATGATTTTTTTTTTGTTTTTGTTTGATTAGATATTTTGTAGACCAGTTCATCATTCAACAGTTGCTCAAAATAAAGTCAAAAGAATACTAATGCCTACAAGTTAATGATAATAAAGAATCTCAACAAGGTTTAAAAATGGCATCTCCTCATCGGCACAGGATCTACCCCGGGGTAGAAGTTAAATTGGTGAGTGGAGGTGGAGGATTCAACACCTCGGCTCTTTCTCAAGAAACACACAAGGTCTCTAAGATTACAAAAAAAAACAAACACACAAACAAAAAAGAAACCAATAAAAAGTCATCATATTTTCAAACATGAGCACTGGCTGGTATAAAAAAAAGATGATGAGGAGAAAAATTGATTTAATACTAAGTGTTTGGATATATCTTTATATTCTGCATTTAAATATATATGCATGTGTGAGTGTGCGGTATATATATGCATAAATACATATACGCACACGTCCACACAGACATGTTATACTTAACATTTCTACAGTGAAAAAATAGAATGTCTTTAAACGTAATATGAACAAATAAGCATTTCTCTTTTCCTGCTAAGTTTAAAAAAATGTGATACAACATCTCTGTTAAAAAACTAAACCAAAAAGAAAATAAAAAGTCAACTATGTAATGTAAAATAAGTCGTCATAATACAACATTAATGTTTTTCATAATGTTACAGTAACAATAAGGCTTTTTTGGAAATAAGAAAAGATTACACACAGTTCTGTCCATCCATCGCTCTGGTTTTTTTGTGCACACCCTTCTTCGCAGAATCCGTACACTCATCTGTACTAAAAGACTGATCTCAAAATGAAAACTCTGTGATTTCAAAAGCTTGATTTTTTTTTTTAATTAATCACACACATATACATTAGTGCGTCAAATCCAACCTGCAGTTGTTTTGGGAGTATTTGTTTCAAGTTTCTTTTTTTTTTCTCTCTCTCTCTCTTAGGGATGTGCAAGTTTACTTGTACCGAAGAATTTCATTATCACATAATGGCATCGAGATCCAACATGGCTGCCTGGTCTGGCTGTGGCATCCACACAGACATCATCTATAAAAAACCCAAAGCAACTACTTTGTTTATCCACCTGTTACCAAACACACACACAGTGGAACTAAAGGCCAATTTTTCAACCACATGAATGTACAGCTTTTATAACTGCAACAGGCCTCTGCCACTCTTGAGTGTCTTATACAATGAGATCGATGATTATAGAGGAGGCTGGAAAAAAAAAAAGGAGAGGTGGAAAAGACCGGTGGACGATGATGTTGTCATGTGGATGCGCTTTCAGTCATGCCTGCCTGGGCGCGAGCGGTTAGCAGAGCTGGCATCTTTTTGTTCGTCAGTTTCCTCTCCCTCAAGAGTCACACGTACAGCATACACGAGATAAGCAGCATGTTTGGTTTTGACAGAAAATGAAAAAAAGAAGAAGAAGAAGAAAAAAAAAAGATAATTCCTCATAAGACAAAAAAGTTAGAAACAATGATGATGAGCGTTGGTCACTGTACACAAAGAAAGCTCCAACTTTTGGGGCGATCCTTGTTTGGTTGTTCCATTTTGATCCAAAGCTTCTCGCCCACCAGTTGTTCAAAATGGTGGATGTTAACACCGAAGCCCCATGATGCAATGGTTCCAAAGAGAGGAGTGATTGTAAAAAATCATGGGACACGGTTGCCATTTCTCCCAGCTTGACCATCCGCAAAACGACCCAGCCGCAGCTCCTCGCAAACAGCCGAGGTTCCTTCCCGATTTCTCCGGTGACTGAGACACGAGCCTCCTGGGGCACTTTTTAAATACACTGTGGTTCTTTTCAACATCACTGTGGTTTTCCTGGTTTGGGATACTGGTTTTACACACAATTCATGAAACTAACTGATCTTAAGATATGTGCTGCTGCTTTCCTCCCAACAACCACTGACTGTTCCTTCTCTAAGCATTTAGCGCTTGAGAACAGGCGGTTATGTGATGTATACTTTAATAGTCGAGTGTTTTTTCCACACAAATTATGCATATCATTTGGGGGAAAGTGTAAAAAAACTCAAGTTTTATTTGATGCCAGATGGTTTTGTGTCCTCGTGCTCGTTACGCTTCCGCTGTTTTGATCTTTTTCTCCTACCAGAGTTTGGGGAAAACCACTTGTCAACCACAATTTGGTCATTTCTCTGGATATCACTCAGAAAATGTGTTGATAGAAATACTTGAGCTCCCTTTTACACCCAGGCATATCAAAAGAACAAGAAAGTCACCCCATCGTGGCTACATCCAACTGCCTCTCACTGATTTTTGCTGTTCTCCTTCATTATCTGTTGCTTGTTACTGTTGTATCACGAAGATATTTTTGAGAAGAGAAATGTCCACGAATGTTTACAATGTCCTCCACATTGAAACACTTGAGGTAAGGTAAGCAGTCTGACACTTTGATCGATTCCCGCCCCACAGCTTGAGCCACAGCGTCTGGTTCCTCTCCGGATGAGGATTTTCTTAACTACGTGATGGGCAATTTTCCTCCCGAAGGGTCTCTTTAGTCGAATTGGAATTATTCTACACTGATTTCTTGGGCGTTGTCTTCTAAAAAAAAAAAATCTACAATAGGATCCTGTTCGGTGTGTCTGAATTAGTGATGGTGATATCGTCGTCTGCTGTCGTCGTTTCAAATTTCATAGTTTCTATGGCTCAGGAGACTGTTGAGGGGGGTGACAGGATTCTGGGGGGGGAAGAGATGGCTTTTTACGTTGCATAGTGATCAAAGCTTCCTAAATACTCCAGAGCTGCGTGATAGCAGAATTGGTACTCATCCTGTAGGGAAGAAACACACAGAAAAAAATACATCAGAAAATAATCACACAATGATAATGAGAGATCAGCAAGTTCATACAACATTTAAAAAACTACATTAGTGATTCAGTTGTCACAAGACAACATTATAAATTAGATAACTGGTATTTCAAACATATATTTCACACAGAAATTATGACAAATGTACAGAGGTGATTTCAGTTTTATTGACCCTTCATTAAGCCCCTCTTCCGAACAACAACTGTCCAATCATAGATTAGCAACCGTAACTATTCACCACAGGCCTGTCAAATGTCAAATTTCCCTACATGTTGAAGCAGTGTGCACGGGGCTCTAAGAAGACGATTCTTGGTTAAAAAATATAAAACACAAGAGCAAACATAAGCTGCAAATGTTAACATGTCTGGCAGTAGAGTTACCTTCAGCCAAAAATGTGTTAGATACCAGTGCATGTGCAAAACTCTTGCCTTATTCCCAGTCCTTAGGGTTTGAGGAAGTGGATGCATGTTGGCACATAATTAAGCACATAATCAGTTGACTCAAGAAGCTTAAGTGTTAACGTTAGCATTAACGTTAGCTTATATAGCTGGTTACACTTGTGCCAGTGAGTGTTAAGAAACAAGGAGCTGATTTTGTTTATTTCTCTGTGGATTCGAGAACCTAGTGTTTCAACAATTACTGGTTAATCTAATTTTGATGTTAAATACACCATGTTATCACTGTAAACTGCATATGCGCAGGGAGTGAATAGAAAGCTTGACAAATGTATCAACAGTAGCTAACGAGGAGGGGGCTCAGTGAAGGGTCAGTTTAACATGCTGCAGGTTTAACATATTTATGGTACTTGGCCTCCAAACTACAGTAAACTTTAATACAATTATGTGGTCCACAAAACTAGAAGCAGAGAATATGTTTGTGTGTGTCTGCATGACCTCTGACCTCAGTTTGGACCATGGCTGGCCTCTGTGTCCGGAGCATCTTCACTGTCTGGAAGATATCGACCACGCCTTCATAGCGCATTCGCTCCAGGACGATGCTGAGGGTGATGAAGACTCCGGTCCTCCCCACACCAGCACTAGAAACACAGACAGTGAATTAATAAGGATGTTATACATATGTCTTGCATACTCAATGGCGAGTCTTTATTTTTTAAATTTATTTGTCTTTCTGCTGCGTCTGAGGTCCTCTTGTGCCTTCCATGTGCGTGACTTTATGATTCCAACTAAGACCTGCAACAGTCATCTTAAGGTTATTTCAATCCAATATTTCCTCTAAAATGCATCCATCTGCAACTGGAATTTGTTGTAAAGCTGCACTTGGCAACTTTCCACGTTTGCAGCTCTGACTGCTGTTCGAAAACTTCTGATAGCCACAAATCCTGTGGCAATGTAACGTGACGCGACAACGGGCAAGGACACAATCTGCATGTGGGAACTCTGCGAATCCACTTTGATGTGCGTCCCCATTCTCGTCCAACACAAAATGAGCCCCCAAGGACACCGACAAATCACGCACACAAACAAGCGAACATTTTGTCTCATTAAGCCCCTCCTCCCATGTGTGGAAAAAGTCCGCCTGCTGCTGCTGCTGCTCTCCAGAAATACAGTCTGAGTCTTAACTCAGATCCTGAAATACTTGAGAGCTGCCTCTCTAAGCTGCTTTGCTGTGAAATGACTTCCACTTCACCAATGGAACAATAATTGATATGACAACAGATTTATTTGGGCTTCTTCCAGCCTCCGATGCTATTTTGTTGAGTGAGGAGTGAAAGCAGTGGCTGCTAGCAGACACTTTTGGTTTGTGTGTGTGTTTACGCCTGTGAGTGTGTGTCTGTTGGGGGACAAAGCTACGACAAATGACAAAAAAATGACTTGTATCAGTTGACAGTAAATTAAATGATATTGAACACAGTAGTTATTGAGCCTAATCATGCAGAACATACGACCACCCACCACCAACCCCCACGCTGCAGTGTCTCTCAGCCCTCCCAAAGCCTCTTCCTGGGAGTCGGTCACAGCTTGTCACATGGACTCTTAAACTCACTCAGCTCCTCTCTCCCTCTCCCTCTGTCTCTCCTTCTCTCCAGGAAGATCGACTCTCCAAATCTGAAGGCTCGCCGAGCCACTGCAGACTGAGAGGATTTGGTGTCCCCATTCACAGTAAGTAATCAGGCAATTAATGACAAAAAGCATGTGGGTCTATTAGATAGTGGCTGAGGAGGGGAGAGGAGGAGTGAAGAAGAAAAGAGGGTGGGAGTGGAAGAAAGAAGGGCCGGGGGAGAATGGATGGATGGATGGAGAGGAGAGGAGGAGAGAAAAAGAGAGCGGGAGAGAGGATTAAGAAATAGACAGAGGGATGACAGACGAGGAAGGCCGGTGACAGAAGACGAAAGAGTAAGAGAAAAGGAAGGCATAAGCCCTCAACTCGGAGATGAAAAGCCTGAAGGAGGAGGGAGGGAAGAAGAGGAGGAGGAAGAGGAGGAGGAGGAGGAGGATGGTCGGGAGGAGCAAGAAGTAGTGACAGACAAAGAAACCAACCAAAGCTTAACATTTTTTCTTTAACATCACTTCTCATGAGAAACTTCTTTCCAGAATTAGACAAAGTGACACCTATTCTGACTTGGAACAACTTGATAAAAAGTACAAAATTAAGGACTGCATGATTAACTGCAAAAAATTCTAATGATTTACTTCACTCTCAGCTGCAGAAGTTCTGAGTTAATCCTCTCTGGATTCTCAAGAAATCAAACTAAGTTCACTGAGATGTGTCAGGGATGCCTTAACTGTTTGGCAGCTGAATACAAAAAAGTCATGTGACTCTTAGACTGGATGACATCAACAAAAATGAATTTAATCGAAGATTAGTTCTAATCAGAATTTAGCAAAGCTAAAATCTAGATTTGAAATTACAGAGCTCTGTTGCACAATTAAAAACTATTAAATTGAAGTTTATTAATGTAAACCAAAATCAAATAAGACTTTAACCAGATGATTGCTTATCCAAATTGAAATGAATGAATAAATAAATGAACAGATAAACAAGAAATGAGTGCTGTCTGAACCTAGTAAAAGAGGAAGGAAAACTTTCAACTGCTGCATTCCTTAACAAAACTTTACATTGTTTGCTAGCTGGCTAAAACATAACAAAATGTTAAATTTTTTGATAGTGAGCTAAAAAGTCCATCTGCAGATGCCTGAGTAAACCTTACAGAAAGACCAGTTTCTGAGTCTGTGCTTTATTCAACAGAAATTGCCACCACATTAACAAAAGATAGCATTGTTTGCTGGCTATCTAAAAAGTTAACAAAAAAGTTAGTGTTTGCTAGCTAGCTAAAGGGTTAACAAAATGTTACATTGTTTGCTAGCTGGCTAAAAACGTTAAAGCATTACATTTTTTGCTAGCTTGCTAAAAAGTTACTTAGTCTAGTCAGCCTACTCATAAGTTGTGGCTGAATAAATGGAGCAATATGGCAGAGTAATAGAAGACTAAAAAATGGACAGCACAGTAAGCCAGACTGGACTGTTTTAATGGATCGACTGGAGCGAAAGAAAGAAGAGACACATCATAAAACTCAACTGGCTTGACTCTATTGCTTAACTTTTTAAAAGACCTTCATTATTTTGCCCAACCCATCTAAAAAAGGCAGTCATTTTGAAATCTAAACCTCCTCCCCCAAGAGTTAGTAATTGATCACACTGCAAGTTTGAGTGTGGTAAAATCTCAAAGGAGATTTAAAGAAAGGTTTGAATTTTATCATCCTTAGTTACAAACTAGTTTAAAAAGTTTGGTGCAACATCATTTAAAATTAAAACATGGTTTAATCCAGGTTTAGACACTAATCCTTGTTGGTGCAACCCAGCCTTACAGTCCAGTTTAATAGGCTGTGGGCCTTTTTGTCCGTGACTCCAGTCTTGCAGCTCCTGCTCCTGCTGCAATAGTCGATCCTTTTGCTTTAAGACAGTGCTCTCCCACTCCAATAACTACCTCATAGAAGGGAGGAATAACTCAGTCTTATTGGAGCTTCCCTGACACATCTTACAACTCCCCTGGGCCCATTTGATGGCAGGTGACATCATTGCTTTTTAATACACGGGAGGTGATGTTATGTTTGATGATGTCATGGCGCCAGTGCAATAGAAAGGTGGTTCCTACTCTCTTCTGAAAGTAAACCATGTTTATGAGACAGCGAGGAAATTATTCAGTGTGATAACACCTTTGTTTGTTAACACTATCACATTGTGTTAGTTTAACAGTTGTATCCTTAAACCTTTGGGCATCTAAATGCCAATCAAACCATGAAAACAATCACGTACAGGTAGGAGTCTTTGGTAAAGGGATTTCTAGACATTTCTTCTTTACTGGTCTGTAGAGCATACAAAAAAACGGCCTATCAAAGATGTCCACTGCCCTGCAACAAAAGGTAACAACTCATTCAGATCTCACTCAAGGACCATTGAAGAATAAGAATGATCTGACTTCTTAGTGGTGACCACTACCAAATATCAGCTTTTAGCAGAGTCCAGTGTGTCAAGTTAATGATGAAGGTTACCTTGGAAGCAACACCCGAGGTGATGAAAAATGCATCACGGAGCGATCATAAAAACCAAAAAGAATGGCTGTATCATTTCATGTGCCTCCTCTTTGCAAATGCCAAGCCGCATCTCAGCCTTATCAATTATGGAGGAGATGGGCCTGTGGAGGTGCAGCCGTAGTGTACTGCGGTGGCAAAAAGGAGAGGAGGGATCGTATCTGATGATGCTGTTAGAGCTGCACCGCAGGAGGTGCTGTGCTGCAAAACAATAACCACCTTAAGACGTGATTTAATCTTGTCTTGATGCTTTAAGCCTTATATCTCTTTCAAGACGGAAGGTATGGCTTTGGAGTGCAGTTTGAGGCGATATGGCATATCACACCTTTCTTTTCAAGAAAACCTTATTATAATATAGAATTTTTAAAGGGATAGTTCACCCCAAAATGAGAAAAAAAATATTTTTCCTTTGGCCTTTAGTGCTATTTATCCATCTAGATAACCTTGGTGTGAGTTGCTGAGTTTTGGAGATATCTGCCTTGTCTTGACTATAATAGAACTGGATGGCACTTGGCCTGTGGTGCTCAAAGTGCCAAACATTACATTTAAAAAATTCAATAGCATAAATCCAGAAATCATGAGCCAGTTACTCAAGATAATCCACAGACCTTGTTGTGAGCAGTTGGAGGAACTACTTTCTTTCTATGCTATAAAGAAAGTAAAGAGACATTGCTTTTGAATTTTTCACATGTATTTTTTGGCACTTTGAGCACCATAAGCCAAGGCGGGTTGGCACTGTACTTAGCCACAGCACGAACAAACTGTACCTAATGTGAAAATACCCTTAGTTTCATTTGAGAGGAGGCAGACATCTCTATTGCCAGATTCTCCAAAACTCACCAACTCACACCAACACCATCTAGATGGAAATATAGCACTACAGGCCGTGCATTTTGGATCTTGGGTCTTTGAGGCTGTGCAGAAGAGAAAGTATGGTACAACATAACAGTGAGGCCCCTTACCTGCAGTGGACAGAGATCGGTCCATCTTGTCCAAACTGCTCCTTGGTTTTATGCACCTGGCCAATGAAATCAATGAATCCCTCCCCGGATTTAGGCACGCCTTGCTCTGGCCAATCAGTAAACTGGAACTGCCTTACTGTCCTGGACTGGCCATCCTGCAAACACAGAGAAAAGAAAGTGGGGATAGAGGACAGAGATTGTAAATCAGGTGAAGAAAGAGAGGATCTTTGTTCATGGTATTTTAGTGGGAACTTTGATGAAAAGAGTAAGGCATCATTACTGTCAGAGATTCGTGTTTCAATCCCCCCAACCCAACCCAACCCAACCCAACCCAACCCAACCCAAATGACCAGCCACCCACTAACCCAGCCAACCAGCCAACCGACACCCTCTTTGGATCCCTCTAAGAACATAAGAACACTGGTAAATGGTCTACAAGGGAGTAAGATCTTACTAATCTTCCCCTTTAAATAAAACAGTATTTATTGATGTTTTCTTCCTCCACAACACTAATACAGATGAATAAATTCACAATGACACACACATCTCAGCACAGGGGGACAGTGTGTCCTCCTCTCCCACTCCGCTCCTCTACCTCCGTCCCAGTTGTCTCTATTTTCTCCTCTGCTGAGTTTTTGTGTGTGTGTGCCTGCATGTGTGTGCTGCAACGAGTAGGTCCTAGTTAAAGCTAATCAATAGTGTATCTGCCATGACAAGCGTCTTCTCCCAGACACCATGTTGAATAGGATAATCCTTCGATGCGATCGATAGCGCGACCTGATGGATGAGTGGAGCGATGGAGGTAAGAAGCAAGAACGGAGGACTGACGGAGCAGAAGGTGGGATTGGACGATGAAAATTGAAAACAAAAACTTACTGACAAGTCTGCTAGACGAAATGTCAATCGTAACAATTTAATCTAATATCGATTCTCATAATCTTGTTTTAGTGGTGCACTTGCTTCCAATGCAAACAAAAACATTTAAATACTTTTTTTTTTCGAGCGTATCACACTAGGACAACTAATGCACAGTCAACCCTTGTGTGTCGTGTCCTTGTAAAGAAACTTATTTCCAACCTGTCTAGGAGAGAATAAATTTGTCAAGAAAGTGAGGAAAGCAAAGCATTTTTGCATTTTGAGGCGGGCTGCCTGTTTGATGCCTCCAGCAATTAAGACAACCAGGTGTTAGTTTCTCCAGTTGTTTCTCACTTCTCTGCATGTGCAACAGACTTCAGTTTAGACGAGATGTGTCATTCTCACACATTCTGCTCCCATTTGTTCGCACGGCGAAGGCACAATTTGATAATCATTTAGTGACTAGTAAACTGGGATCTGTTTGTCCCTTCTGTTATCCTGCTATTAGATGATCGTGTGGAATCATAGACCCTAAAATTAGGTTTAGAGTGATGCTGTCTTAATTGTGTTATAGAATCGACATAATTTACAAGAATGAGAACTTTTCTGCACTTGTTTCAGTAGCCTGATCATGGTAAACAAGTTGAATGATGCATGTGAAGTGCATTAACGTGCACTTCACATTAATGACCCTGGCTAATGTCTGGTCATGAAAATGAAACAAATGAAATGGGACTCAGGTTGGCTAAGCAACGGGAAACCAGAGACTGTTGTGGCCAAATGTTACAAAGACCTGCTCTACCACATTATCCTGGGTCAAGGTGTTGCCCTTGATGGGCAGATTGTTCTCCAAGCTGAAAGGACGGAGGGGGGGGGGGACCCTGTCTTTATATCAATGATGCTTTGTGTTCAAATATAAATGGGCACTACATAATTATTTCCTGGGTGTATAGGTGTATGTATATATGCATGTAAATAACTTGATATATATATATTTTTTATCATATTCTGTTCTGATTTTAATTATCTGTACATGTTCTACCAGTGTGGAGTATACAGGGACAAAAACTTTCTTTTTGTTGTACAACCTTGGGTTGTATAATGATAATAAATAACCTTGATACTTTATGTAGTATATACATCAGAAGAATGAAGATGCTCTTCTATTGTAAAGAATTAATCAGACTGCTCACACTGGCCTCTGGATAAAAATAGCTAATGGATAATTTTTCCTGGTTTCAGGGTATCACACAGTCCAGCAAGCATTTACACAATGGATGCTTGAGGATAAATAATATCATGTCAGGATGCAGAAAACACTACAAAAAACTTTACAGTCATTTAATTTGCCAGTGACCATAAAAAGGTTTCAACGATGATTAAATGACCTTGTAAAACTATCGATGGGTTTCCCAAAGAGCTTTCTTCATCTGTTGCTCCGTGTCAAAAATCATACACATCATATTGAGTTAATAGTAAATGTGTTGATATAAACAAGCACCTTAGGCTGTATATTCATCATGGATGTTGTCATGGTGGCTGCACTACCTTCTTATGCATTCATTCATTCTGATTTTTGCCACGAGCTAACCATCCCCCTCTACTGCTAGCATGCTAAATGCAGATGGTGACTGAAAGCCGAATGTACGACACATGCAGCTATTGTATGTCAAAGAATATACATAATCTGTCTATTGAATCCTTGTGCTCTGAATGTCCTGTTGTCCCGTGTGCACTGTGTTTCTATCTTAGCTGTTGATATGTTTTTGCACCGACGCTGCTAAAATGCATTCATGTACATTTGTTGTACGTGACAAATACACTGATTTGGATTCTAATAAGTTAAGCTCCATGTAGCGACTCTCTTTGTGCAACATCTCATGTCTCTTTCCCTGTTTTATGACGCATTGCATGTTTCCTTTCTTTCATTGCCTTTGTTTTTCATCTCAAAAACATTTTGCCTCAGCAGGGGGATTAAAAGTGAAAGAGGGGCAAAGACAACAACACAATAAACCAAGCACGCCGAAGAAAGAGAGGAGAGGAAAAAAAAAGAGAGGGAAATTTAACACACAACCTGAGGGCCCACGCGGCGTGTCAAATTGTGTGATTAAATACGTGACTGGCTCGCTAGATGTGAGTGTTGAGGCGTGGAGTCTGCTATTACTGCGCAGAGGCATGCGACGTTCACGCAAACACACACGTTCACGCACACACACACACACACACACACACACACACACACACGCATGTACAGCTACATCACATTCTATGGTATAAGGGGTAAAACCCAGTTTACATACGCTCTTACCTGCACGCACTTTCAGTAATATGGGGTTAAAAACCTACAAATCTACACAAACACCTGGTCTCCTCTTTCACACCCACATACACTGGTGTTTTGTTTCCTTAAAGGAGAAATCTGTGATACATTTTCTGTAATTTATCAAAAAGAATTATCGTGATATATCAGAGAGTAAGGAAACATGCTAAGTTGAAACACTGGCTTCTCTGTCAACAACACTACAGCCACAGTGTCCCCCTTTGAAATTTCTATTCTGGGCCAGAATAAAAGTTTTTGTTTGCTTGTTTCATTTAATTGCAGTTCAAATTACAGTAATGCTGAATGTTTGCTGAATTAGTAAGTGTCTTTATATGAGTTGTAAGTAATCATTAATAATCTTTTAGAAGAAGCAGATGTTTCGAACTGTTAAACTGAGCAATATATTAATGGTGCCTGGCAAGCAGTGAGACAGGCAGTCACTGAACTCAAATACTAGAGTGTGTGTTTTCAGAGCAGTGGGCTTCTGTTTTCAAGATAACGGGTTTAGCTTTATATCGACAGCAAATTACAGCCGATCAACTTACAGTGTAGGGCTTGTCATTGCTTGTTATTGTCAGTTTACAATGTTGTACTCATCTTGCACTCATGCAGTGTTCCTGCAGTCTGTCTGAGCTTCTTCACGTCTGGAGAGGAGGGGGTGGGGAGAATCAACTCACTCCAACCATAGACTGTATATTAAATAGGGATTCAACCTATTCAATATACGGTCTATGGCTCCAACTCACTATTTGAACTGCAACACTCATTTATTGATGTACAACTGCAACATATTGCTTCTTTAAGTGAGATGATAAACAGACTGTCAGCCTGTTTGCTGCTGTTGTATGCTTTGATGATTCTTTCCCCTTTAAAGATCTTGTGAACGCATATGACCTTGCATGTTAAAAAATAAAACATCTAAAAGTTACAAATGCATGTGCATTGGTGTGTATATATATGCTGAGAACAGCAAATCAGCATGAAGATAGGTATGCTGCTGAATGTGAATATATGTGTGTTTGAGCCTGTTCAGAGAGGCATTTTGCACACTGTATCAAGAAAAGTGTGTTAGTGCGTTTGTGTATGTGTGGGGTGATGGCATACCAGCTTAAATTGCATTCATGTCTGATTTCTAAACTGTGGATAGTGTGTCTGTTTGTGTATAAGTGTGTGTATCTTTACGTGCGGATATATACTCTATTAATGTTTTTAATACCAACAGGATGACTGCTAACTAGCTGCCACAATGCCTGGGAAATCACTGGATATGTCAGCCCGTTTGGCAAAGAGAGTAAGCAGTTTTATTTCGGCTGCTTCAAACTGTCCGACCTAATTGGTTCAGAAAATAAATCCTGATGTAAAAAACAGATACAGTATAGCAGTGTAGAGCAGGTTATAAACAGTTCAGGGCAAGAAAAGTGACTTTGGTTGTGAACTCTCATTAATATTTGTATGAGGCTATTTTTTTTTTTAACACTGAGTCATTGTGATATCTTGTTTTGAGTGGAAACCATCTAACTACAGAGGGAGATTATAATATAAAAGCCATTTTAGGGAATTTTTTGGAAAGAAAATATGATCTACTTGTGGTGTTTCTATGTTTATGTGACCTACTTCTCTGTAACCTGCTACATTTCCCACACTCTAGTGAAGGGTGGGCCACCACTGCAATTGTGGAAATTACAGCATAATTTGGTACTGCATTGCATTCTGGTCTTTTGAGGCTACTGCGAAAATGGTGTCTCTGTATATTGTGCAACATGTATTGTTACTGAATGTCTATACTATAAAATGGAGAATTTACAGAATATAGTTCCCCTTGCTCTTTGAATCTGTATTTACTTGTGAAGTTTAAGACTGCTGTGATGTCAAATTTGTGGAAATAATGGCATTTGACTTGTTATATTGTTTTCATCTCATTTTCAGGTGTAACTGCTATTATTTATTTATTTCACAAACTGTTAATAACTATGTCAATGAATAAATTAGCCCTTAACTTGCTGCTTTTTCCCACCTCATAGCCTGCTCAATCCACACTCAACTCACATCCAACACCCTCAGGTATGTCTTACCCTGGCGTCTGTGACCTTGAACTCTCGGAGGATGTACTGGGGCATGTTGTACTCCGCCATGGGATCAACCACGAAGTACTGGTACCTGGCAGAGCGCTCCGCCGGCCAGTACTGGTGACACTTTTCCTGTTTGAGCAAAAGGGGAGACAAACTCTTTTAATTTATAATTTGACAATGATTTTTTCTTTTTTATTCCTTTGACTGTTTGAAACCTTCCATCAATAACATAAATCAAATGTTTGTGTCCATGTGTGTTTATGTGTATGTACCCGTCCCATCTCTCTCAGCTTGGTCAACATGACGACAATAGTAGAGTTGTTCTCCCAGAGCATTCTCCAGAAGTCTTCTGTAGTCTCTGCCAGAGGGCCCTGCGTCGCAATGTAGGCCTTCTGTTGCCTGCATACAGAAAAACCATACCAAAACCACTTATGTTTGGCTCGTATAATTAATTAACAATGTTTTAACAACACTGATGCAAACAGCACTCAGAAAGTTCTGTCTGGTACTTGAGACGCTCTTGAAGAGTGATTTTCCCCTGGGGATTTCTAAGACAAACAAGCAATGTGTATAAATTTGCTGTTAATTAAGCATCTTCATTATTATCTTTCCTTAACTTACAATACGTTTTCTCTAGGACTGGGTTGATAAAATCAATTTTCAAATTCAAATTGATCTTCATTTGAGTGATATTGATTCATAAAATCCAATATCGATGTTTAAATATATGCCTTCCCCTGTGGCTGCACAAAGCTTTATCCAAATGGGAATGAAATCAGTTTGGAAATCAGTGGCGATACCCAGCCCTACTCCTCTCCACAAATGTATCTTAAAGTTTAGCCTCTAAGAGACGAAAATTCAATATTTATGTCTTCCATTATCAAAGGTGTTTCCTGGCAATAGTAATGGCATCACCTCGCCACCACGCCTATTGCTTGCATCTCAACCCTCTTCCTACCTGTATCCATCAATGAAGCTGGCATTGATGTAGTCAGATCCTTCCAGGCCTCTGATTGGCTGAAGGCAGACGCGCGTGGTCTCATAGGGCATGATGTTGACCAGCCGATTCTTGAACTTGTTGCAGGGGAGGTTGGCACTGATGAAGCGCGACGTGTGGGCTTTGGAGTTGGCCAAACGCTGGAGGGGAAAGATGGAGGAAAGGAGGTAAGGAAGGCACAGTAAGAGAGTTTAAAAAAACAAACAAACAAAACAAATTACACAGATGGTGTGCAATGAAAGGTATGGAGGAGGATGAGGGTGAAAAGAAAGTACGGTGGGTGAGGGGAAGAGGGAATGAATTTGCAAAAGCAACGGGAGTTACAAAGAGGAAAGAGGAGGCATGAAAAGAGGAAGAGCAGGAGAGGATGATAAAAGGAGGAGAGGTGGGGGAGATAAGGACAGAGGGGAGGACAGGTGCGAGACAGATCAAGAGAGGAGTATATCAATGACAGAAAGTAATAAAGCAAACCCAATCTAATCTGCTTTACCAGCTTCAAAGGGACATTGTTTATCAAGAGTGCATTTATCGGAGAGCAATTGGAAAACTTTATCCCCTTTTGCAACTTGTGGGGTCCTGCAGGGTCAGATGCAACGATGGAAAATATGCCACACGCCCAGACTAACAAGCCTGTGGATCAAGTCTGCACGAAACAGAAAACTCGTCTAAAAGTGGGTCACCAGTGCCTTTGATAATGGCAGTGTGGTATGTGTGCATAAAACATAGACTCACACAGGGATGTTCAGAAAGACAAACACACACACACACACACACACACACACACACTGCATAATGATCAAAATGAAAAGCTGTACTGCTACATCATCATCGTCTTGGGGACCTCGATGGGAGTTTGTGGGTCAGCAAGTCTTGTGATCGCATCCTCTTGGCTTCAGTGTCTCAACAAAGAATTTGTGTGTGTGTGTGTGTGTGTGTGTGTGTGCTTGTTAGTGTTTGCCACCCTGATCAGATTGTGCAGCCCCCCAGTCAGGCTGAGAAAAGCATGGCACACTAGCAGCATCACAAGAGGGAGGAGACAGATGAGCTGCAGCTGACCTCACTAAAAAGTAGACATGCATGCAGGTTTATTTCCCAAACCCTTTTTTCTCTAAATGGTTGTCAAACTACACAAAGTGAAAGTGAACATGTTTCTCTTTGAATCTTAGTGTGAACAACAACTCTTTCTCCCATTAGAGGATTGCTGTCCTCTCTTTCTCTCTGTGTCAGTGGCCACTTGGAGTTTGTCCAGCCCTTCTTCTCCTCCCTCCCCTTCATCCCTCGCTACTGTCCTTCCTTTGATCTGTGTTTCACAAAGGTACCTGGAAAGGCTCGAGGTGGCCTGGCAGTGCTAAAGAGGCCCTCAGTGACACCAACGAACACCGCAGAGGGTGCGGGGAGCAGAGCCAAATCTGGCAACCTGTCATCCAGCAGGGCAGAGATGCACCTAGGGTACATCTGGCCACGGTTGCCAGCTCCTTTCCCATTTATAGTACAGTTTATCTTGTCACTTGGAAGGTAAGCTAATGTACATTAAGCACGGGATAAACATATTTGGTGTTATATGTCAGAACAGGGCTTACAAAATTGTGATTATCCTAATCCTAACCTTCCCTCGCTGTAACCCTAATAAACAATTACTCAATACATGATGACTCCCAGCCTTTGCACAGTGAATTCCAGCTTCCTCTATCTGGACGGAGGTTCATAGCCCCAAGGTGCAGAACAAAGTAGTGTAGAAGTAGCGGTCAGATGTAACAAGCTATGCTTTGTATTAATTTAGACAGAAACTAGAAAAAATATGTTCTTTTTAGACAGTATTAGACTCTTATTAGACCCGTGTCAGACTTTATTAGAGGGTAATTAGGGACACATTACAATAGAGCTGTACTGTAGACTCAAGTATAATCACATATCTGCTACTTGAGACACACCTTCTTTGAATGGTGTCATACAATTGTCAGAATAGCCAAGACCTGCCTGTTTTATTGATCAAATTACATTATCCACCCACAGTATTACAATGAGTCTGTGCAGTCATGCTCAGACATAATATTCCTCTGCCTCTATAATTTTGGCCTTTACTCATTAGATCAGGTTCACTTATTGTTTTCAAATGGTTAATAGCAGATATGTGAATTCACTTTAGTTTACAGTACAGTTCTGTTGTAATGTGTCCCTAATTACCCTCTAATGAAGTCTAATAAGGCTCAAATAAAGGGTCTCATATTGTCTAATAGAGAACGTATGATTTCTGTTGTTTGTCTAATTTCATACAAAATATGGGTTGTTACATCTTATTGGTGTACTGTAATTTAAAGCGCAACCAAAATAGCTTTGTCTCAGCAGGATCACTTAGATGAACAAGTCATAGCAACATTGCACAGAAGCCATAACAATTATTGTTACAAGATATCTAAAGTTATCTATCTACCTACCTTTGTTCAAGGGGTTATTTATTCAAGTGTTTCTATTGTTATTTCTCAAGTCCTTTTATCGTGTTTCAGTAACCTAAACCTGATGTTTTTGCGGCTACAGTGTCATAGTGCCAAGAAAAGTTCTTGTAAACTGTCAGCGTCATTTTTATTTAAAACTGAGGAGCAGTTTTGCCTCCTTGTTTGCATTTGGCTCCCAATTAAAACTCTGCTGCTGCTGAATTCTAAATCATCTCTTCGCTATTTAATTTCTCATGGATCCCAGAAGCCCAGCCGCTCTTTTTTTTTTTTTTTATGATTCGTGTACTGTATGTTGCTGAATACATCTCTTGCATGGGGGTTATGTGCATAAATCTTTCCCTGAACATGCTTGTTATTCATGTAACATATGCCAGAAAGCACTCGGCTGACAACTCCACGACAAGTCCCTCTTCTCAGTTCACTCTCCCCGCTGAACTCCTGTGGCTCCCACCAGTCGCAGCTTAACTCTGCATGTCACCGTTTCCCACCTGAGAATGACAATACCCTCCCACCCGTCCCTATAGCGCAGCATTCTGTCGAATCACTTCCTTAGTGCCAACTTAGCATACAGTCGTCCCTTTGTTCATTAGCCAAACGTTCCTCCCTCCACTTGCCCTGCCATCCACCTCCATTTGTCATCATCAAGTATTAATTACTTAGCTCCCCCACCCTTCTTCACGCACACCTCTCTTCTCTATCCTGACTGTAGTGTGGACGTTATTAATCCCCGTTTGACTCCTGACGCCAGCTCAGCATTATCCCTGTTACAGATGGCGATGGAGATTCCATCACTGTTGTGCGCCAGTGAGTTAAAAAAAAAAAAAAGGTCGAAACACACCAGCACTATTATTGTTTCTCAGCAGGGGGGCCGTGTTGGTGAATGGCGATGGGAAGATGATAGATGATTGGAGAGTGAGCGTGTGTGCAATTCAAGGTCAGCAGATGCTGACTGGAGCTGAGTTTATAAGTTGATGATTGTTAAGATCTTAAATGGAGATCTATGTAAACACTGTGCCTGGCTGTCTATCCTCACCTACTGCTTTGTCATGAATTTCTGTAAGAAAAGCACACGCTCTTTCTTTCGCCAACCTAAACTCAAATCCATGCTGCTTTCAGCTAAACTCCTTTGTCTTGTGCCTGCTAGATTAAATCCAATTTCTTTGCTTAAGCATATTATTTAAAATCCTCTGAAATGAACATTGGGGCCAAATAGTGAAGGGCTTCAACATTTCCATTTTCTAGCTTTTCAACAAATACACCAATAATTCAAATACTGTGAATCTAAATTATTAAATTATTGAAGTGAGGCTAAAAAAAAAAAAGGAGATTTGCTTTATTACTTAGACAGCATGAACAGTATGAACTGAGAAACAGGTGCAATATAAATAAGGCTACTTTAATCTAAATTGTACTTACCTGTGACTGCAGAGTATCACATCTACAAGAGGAGTGTCTTTATCTCAAACTACTAACTCTTGACACTTACTGTGTCATACACTTTGTTCATTCTGCTTCTGTGTGGGCAACAAGCACCCATCATTGGTTATTTCTTGGGTGAATTTTGGGCAATTTAATGGTCTGTACGAGTGAGAGCCACTGCTCCACTCTCATTCAGTGACACAGCACACACACACCCACTGAGCTGGAGGATAAGCCAGAGGAAGAGAGACTATTTTAACATTTACCATTTATTTATTTCGACCAAACCAAGAGAAACTTGACCTTAACCTGTCTCTAACTCCTAATTAAGTTTGTCTCACATATAAGGAACTTGATCTTCATCTGACTAAAATATTACTGTCCCTGTTCTCTCAATCAGCTGCCATAAGTAGCCATTTTATGTCTCCGACAGCCTCATTTAGCTTTGCAGTGTTTTGCTAGAAACGCAGTTGCTTGTCGAGAACCAATATACGTTTTGTGCCAAGCATTAACAAGCTAATCAAAAAGCTATAATTGCAAACAACAATTAAGCATACGGAAAACAAGGATGAGGAGCAAAAAATATAAAAGGCAAAGAAATTGGATTTGCACCTGGAATAACTTCCGAAAAGATAAAGTTGGCAGCGAGCCTCATTTAAAAGGCTTAGTCACTTAAGACAAGGTGACAGAACTCACAGAACTGAACGTTTATGTTTGCATTATTTAGTTATAAGTCCAAAGAGTGAAAAGTTAATTCAGACACTGATATGTCTGCTATTTCAGATACGATTTGCACGTTGTTTGTAACCGTATTCCGTCAGCTCAATCTGGCAGGTGAGGTTTTGAGCCGTCATTTGCAATTTTAATTGGTGAATGTATTTGTCAAAACTATATATGGTGTCATCTGTGAAAAACTACAGGCAGACCACTTCTGTGAATCTAGTTATTTTGAAAGACTTTGTCAAGCATGCTCATGGTTAATCAGTGAAAAGAGGAAAGAGATGGAGCTTAAACTCTGCATTCAGCCCTGTAATTTGAGTTACATCAATGCACTTAATAAAGGTTATTTAGAAATTGCTCCATGTGCTTTACCTTGAACTCTAGCTCCATGCCAGTGACGTGCTCGCCGCTCTCCACCTGGGCCAGCTTCTGGATGTAGGAATAGAGGCTCCGGGCAGCCACCTCAGTGTTGCCGCAGGCCACCGCCTCCAGCAGCGCGTCGTGAATGAAGCTGTACTGGTCCTCTGTCTGCACCATGTAGTTCCGCTGTGAACGCATCAGCGTCACGTGGCCGTAAATGTCGACCGTCTTCTCGTGCTTGATACGCTCAAGCATGGCGTCGATGACGATAAAGCAACCTGTCCGGCCGACACCCGCACTAAGGAACAATAAGACAGAGAAGTCATTCATTTCTCCATTGCTCTCATTTTGAGGGTCTTCTCTTCTCAGGATGCAGTGGCTTTGAATATTTATTTTCTTAACACTAAGTTCTTGTCACATTTGCATTGTAGGAATTTAACTGTAATTTGTGGTAAATATTAAAACATGGTGTGATTATGTATGTCCATAAATGCTTATGGATTTGTTTGCATTTTAAATAATTGAGTAGGAGAGCAAAACAGAGCGATATAGCGATAGCCAGAGAGAATGCAGAAGGAACTAAAACTGACAGATAGAACAACAAGAGGACAGTGATGGAGACTGTGCGAAGCAAGCTGTCAAATTTCAGTTTTATTGTGCAGTGCTTTGGACCCGCTGAAGTCGTCTTATCTTGACAAAAAGGAAGGTTTCAATTTGAATAAGCCATTTGAGAAATATCGCTTGTAAAAAAGGAAGGAAGGGCTAAGGAGCAAAAAGGGAGAAGCAAGAAAGATGGGAAGGGATTACTGCGAGGCTTTTCACAGAGAGGGAAAAAAAGAGACAGAGGTGGAGAGAATAAAAGCACAGAAAAAAAAAAAAACGGGATGCCTTAAAAAAGAAAGATGATGTGACCAATGGAGAAAAGAGAAAAGATAGAGGTCTGCTAAGAAAGAGAGCATGTGTTTGTATAATGTGTGTTATGTAATGTATAATAGCAGATACAAAGGAGCTCTGCCATTCTGTTTGCTCATGGGCATAAACACATAAACACACTATGGGCTGGGGCAAACATAAAAAAAGGACACCTCTTCCCTGTTAAGGGGTAGAATTCATTTTTACTCTAAAGACATACCAGAGTGGCATCGAGCTAACCACAGGGGTGCATAAAACTGCTCCACTTGGGCTCAGACATTCCAGTTACATAAAAGTTTAAAAACAGAGCAAAAGAAGAAAATTCTAACCAACACTCACAACAAAATGTTGCTACTGACCTGCAGTGGGCAATGATGGGACCGGCATCAGGCGGATTACAGGTCTTCACCCTACGGAGGAAGGCCAGGAAAGGGGTGGGGTACTCTGGCACGCCGTGGTCAGGCCACGCCGTGAACTGGAACTGACGGACCTC
Source organism: Lutjanus campechanus (assembly GCA_027495735.1). Classification (NCBI taxonomy): domain Eukaryota; kingdom Metazoa; phylum Chordata; class Actinopteri; order Lutjaniformes; family Lutjanidae; genus Lutjanus; species Lutjanus campechanus. Next base: position 24,392 of record JAJHUR010072915.1, read on the forward strand.
CCGCTTCTCACTGGAGCCATTCTGGAGAGAACAGAGAGAGCCGGGTTGGGTATGGTGGCAGAGTTGTTGTGTCTGAAGTAACTGACCAACTGGTTGTGTTTATGCATGTCTGTGAGTGACCAACGGGGCTGGAGCAGCTGTCTGTGTCTGCAGATAATCTTGCATACTACAGGACCTTAGCCTTATTTTTGTGCACATTTATGATACACAAAGACCTCTCCAATTTTTTTTGACTGCTTTTTTGACAGTTTTATATTGACTCCTCATTCCTCTTAACTGGCCAGTAGGGACTGCAATTCATAAATAACTGCAAAGCTAAAAACAAGACTTAGCTAGTCTGCCGCAGGCCACATTTTGGTCTTTGTCAAGGCTCAAAAACTGACATCCATAGAAAAGTTTTGTTTCACCTGGAGCATTTGCAGATTACTTCCATATCTGATAAGCTGGGCACAATACAAAATGAATAAATCCCCGTTTTATTAGCTTCAGCCCCATTTCCGCTAGATGTCTGCAAAGTTGCCATACTGGAGCATTCAAGGTCCGGAAGTAAACAAATGAGAGATACAGACTGTTACATGCTTAATTGTGAACCAATTTTGAAATGAAATTTGGATTTCTTATAAACATGAAAAGTTTAACATGGTTACTTGTTGGATTTAAATTCAGTAACTGGGGGTGATCTAACCAGCTCTTTATTCAAAATCTCAGATTTTGTGAGTTTCTCCAAAAATGTAGATTTGTCTATCGTCTATGTTGGTGTAAAGCTGCCTGGTTGCCACTGTGATTGTTCTAAATAAATAAATAAAAATATATTCTAAATACATAACAATGTTTACATTGAGAAGTTTTGACTCATTGTCTAGTTTATTGTTTCCTTATTATGTTTATACAGTTAGGTGAACCCAGGATGCTCAGTTATAATACCATTACACTTGTCTGTGCATCTTAGAAAGCTATACCACTATACTATACAAAAACACTTTATTGAAAACTTTGCAAATCTCCTCTGGTTGCATCTGGCAGTTGTGATGGCACTGCTGTGGTGCTTCACCATCTGTTGCCTGGCAGAGATCAGCACTCTACCTTGTGCTTTGCATAACAAAAACAAACCAAAATGGAGTGTGTATGTGTTGCAAATTTACAATGTGACCAATGTGGATATAGTGCAGTATTCAAGACATTTTAGAGGTTATTCCATGATGATTGTTTTAATCGTTATAGATACAACCACTTGCCTTCAACCCCTCTAATCTGCTGGATGCATTTCTGCTGCCCCCTCAGAACATGTTTTAAACCATTCATCTGACTCAGCCCAAAATTTCATTCCTGACAGTACAAACACTATCAAAGATCTCTTTGAGCTCTTTAATATCTCCTGCATAGAAAAATTCTCATGTGTAGACAGGCAGGTGGAGAACCTGCCATTGGAAGGATCTGACATTTCCAGAATTTTCCTCTTAACCAGATAGCACCATGCTTAGCTCACAGCTGTCTGTGGAGCTGGAGTGTCAGCGGAACAATGAGCGCCAGAGCAAACCAGCGATGGTAAAGATAGCAGGCTATGAGCAGCCACGGTGCTTTAAAGCTTGCCGGATGACATTCAGGGCCATTTACATTCTGCCGCTCTCAGCCTCCATCAAACCCGCCGATATGATTCCTTTTCTATCTTTCCTTTCCCTCCCCCCTCTAACTGCAGCCATTGCTGTGATTTCTCACTGAGCTGTTTTCACTTTATATCTCTGAGAAAAAATATTTGGTCGGATTTGTGTGAAGTATAAGGTTGCAGAAGCTGGCAGTAGACACACAAATATACACATACGGTGTATCTACAAAGCAGCCTCTGTGCTACCTATCCATATGTATGCGTGTCCTGCAGTGATGCGGAATTGTGTATGCTGATAAATCCTCAAAGAAAAAAAGAGTAAATTTAAAGAAAACCAGCAGCCAACCACCAATCACATCCATGTACCCAGCTTCATCTGCAAAAACAGGGGATGTCCAAAAAAAAAGAAGAGTAAGATTTAGGTCAGTTTGCTTTTAATTACCACACTCATTTATTCATTTATTCAGCATGGAAAAAAAATTCCCTCTGTCAGGGAAGCAGAAACACTGCATTGAAATGCAAACAGCACCTCCATTAGAGGATCTTCTGAGAGGAAAGAGAGGAGAGGAGGACAGAGAGATGCAAGGGGGATTTTTTTTCCCTCTCTTCTTATCCTCCTCAAAAATCTTCCTCTGGATCCCAGCTTGTATCTTTGATGCGTCTAGAGCTGAGTTTCAGGCGGGAGCTGACAGACGGCTGTGTAACGTGGATGCTTGTTGCATGTATCCGTAGATGTTCTCAGCAGCAGCAACATGAGAGCATGAAGATATAATACCTGTACTTATTATGTTATGATGAGTCCATCTGATCAGCTCCATATGAGTGCAAGTGTTTCCCAAAGGAAAATTACACCCTGTTAACCGATACGGCACCAAAAATTTTATTTCAAGTTCGAAACACTCGATTTTAAAGGTGTATTGCTAAATTAACAATTCTTATTTCCATGTTCATGCACAACTCTATCAAGCTTGTTAGCTCACCAAAACAGGAAGAGAAAATGTTTTTAATCAAACATACAATTAATTTGAATGGTGTTCACACCACAAATGAACCTCTCCAGAGTTCACTTGACAGTGGTCTGAGACAACCACTTTGTGGCAGACCAGAGAGTGGTTGTTTGGTTTGCACCAGAGCTCAAGTCCCGCATTTACACCAATCCAAATGAACTGCCCCAAGGGGGTAAACATTCTAAGGTTCGGTTCAACGGGATGAAACAAGGCTGGTGTGCACCCTCTTTAAACATACTTAAATGTGCATTATTCATGTCTCCAGGGGTGCATCTGTGTGTGGCTTCATATTTATGCATATATGTCAAGGTATGTAAATGCATGTATTTGGGTTTTGTGCATGTACATATTTGTGTGCGACCTTCATGATGTGTTTGTGTATGAGTGAGTGCGCATGTGAGCTTGCATGTGCAAATGCTTCATCTTAAGAATCTTTTCATTTGTGTGGAGACTGTATCTGCCTGCGTGTGTGTGTGTGTGTGTGAGTGTGTGTGTGTGTGTGTGTGTGTGTGTGTGTGCGTGCGCAGACACACTCTGTGCGCACAGGAGCATGAGAGCAGTCTGCCAATTATGTATATTGAGTTTCTCTTCTGCTCACTTTACCTAAGTGCTCCAATTTGGCAGATGCACATAAACAGATGATCTATTGAGGAGCGAGAGAGCTGAACAAGGGAAAAGGGGAGGACTGGAAGGACAATGAGGACGAAGAGTTCTATATGTAGCTATGTGTATACCTTTACATCAAGTACAGAAAAAAACAGCACACAGTTTATGCCATCATTTTTGTTGCCTTTGTAAATCTTGTCTCTGTATTTTTACAAGGTAGCAGCATGAAATCACCCTCTGTTTACTGGACAAACATTAAATAAGGACTTGATAATAAATATATAATGGCTTTGTTTTATTTGCAAGGAGAAGATGTAGACAACAGTGGTGAACATATGTGTGTGTTTGTATGTGTGCAAGAGAAAAATCCTCTTACCTTGTGCAGGGAGAAAGTGCGCACACAGAAAGTGGCCAACTCTATTGTGTCCAGCAGGGTCACTTGGGTCATACCATAGGTTTCTGTGCCACGACTGGGCCAGTACTGGTCACACTTAATCTGGAAATGAGACAGAGACAGACAGTGGTATCAGCTGCAGTATCTATGTCACTTCTATTAAAAGGTGTCTCCACTAATGAATAAGCTGATGCACATCGATGGAGGAGTGAAGAAAAAACAGAAATCATGCTCGCACACACGCACCACTCATAAAGCGAGCCCTCCTGTGGATTAAAACACCAGGCGGTGTTGACAGAAACACCAGGGTGGCTTCTCTCTATTTCAAATCTGAGTAACAACACTATACAGACTGAACAGATTGATCAGACTGTCACAGCAGCTCCACTCTTATAGCTTTACTTGACCAGCCTCACACGTATATCCTCCCTGCATCCTTCCCTAAATCTTTTAACAACTAGAATTATTGCCTTGCGGTTGTAAGCCTCCGCGGACCAGTCGAGTTTCAATTCATGTCTGTCCAGACTCATGTAATATATGTTGTGAAGACTGTCAAGGAATTAAATAAAAGGTATTAAGTGAGGTTTTTTTTTTTGGCAGAGTGGAAGTTATCACACGTATCATTGCAGTGAATAATGTCAAATATGCTGCTGTCACTTGGAGAATATTTACACAGAGAAGTGCAGAGGACTGATAGAGAGCTAAGTATTATCCTACTAAAGACATTTGTGTGTAATTTTGTCTTTAGTAGTGTATGAATTCCTGAGTCATGGCCAAAAACATGTTTTGTGAGGTCAGTGACTTTGCATTTTGACCTCCAAATTCTATTCAGTTCATCATTGAGTCCAAGCGGATGTTTGTACCAAATGTGAAAAAATTCCATCCAGGTGTTCCTGAGACAGTGACCTTTGACCTCCAAATGGACGTTTGTGCCAAGTTTGAAGAAATTCTGTCAAGGCGTTCTTGATATACCACATATTGTATCACTGTCAAAATGAATCATGGTGTTTTCATTTCAGATCCTCACATAAAGCACTTCCTGTTCTTCTACATGTTTTCCTGGATGGATGTCTCATTTTTGAGGTAAATATTTTTAGCAGGTTTTCGTCCAGTGGTTCTACAGAATCTCTGAAAACACAACCCCCAGCCTCCCCTGTCCGCCAACTTAATAAAGATTCATTCAATATGGGCTGTGACGCGCTGGTGGACATCAGATGAGATGTGACAGCGAGTGAGGGAGATGCGCTGCTCTCCAGCTTTCTCTTCCATTTCCTGCTTGGGCTGACACTCAAGTTCTACTGCCCGCTAATCTTGATCACGTTTGACAGGAGTGGAACGCGCATGTCAGTATGGAGGATAGGTAAACAATTGAAAAGAGATAGAAGGAGGGAAAATGAGTGGAGACACCTGGGGTGAGTGAGCCTGATGTTGACACAGGTTTGAGTTGACAGAATGAAACATCGCAGTTGGCTTTTTGACATTTAGACAAGTCCACTCCTTGATAGCAGAGAATACAAACTTTGTAGATCCATTCCTAAGGGTATGCTGACACCATTTGACTTAATTCTATGTCTTTTTTTTGTAGTTATCACCTGCGTTTCAGCTCATAATTTAGAAAAATGGGTTATATGGCAGGCACTTTGTTTACATAACGACTTGCTGTCACTAGTGGCAAACAGAACTGGTATCCAACTGTCAAACACTTCGGAGACTTCCTTAACAGACTCAATGTGCTTTTTCTGCTGATTCACTATGGCCTTATTCAGACTGCCAGCACATATCCATTTTTTGGCATATCCACATTGTATCCAGTTTGACATTTAGAAAGTCTGGACAGCAAAAAAAAAAACAAAAAAACACACACATCAATTGAAATGCCATTTTTGCAAATCAGATCCAAGCCACATTTGGAGGTGGTTTGAAATGCTGTTCCAATTGGATTTCTGCAGATGCGTCGGGATGTTCTGCTCACTCAAATCTAATTTCAAAGTATTATGTGCATCACTTGCACACAATCGTGTAGTTGTCAACTATTAAATTAATCACCAACTGTTTTAATGATCGATTAATTGTTTTTAGTAATTGTTTAAAAAAAAAAGTCCAAATTCTCTGATTACAGCTTCTCAGATGTGAATAATTTCTGCTTTCATTAGTCCTCTATGACAGTAAACTGAATATCTTTGGATTGTGGACATAAGAAGACATTTGAGGATGTCATCTTGGGCTTTGAAGAACAGTGATCAATATTTTTCATTATTTTCTGACATCTTATGGGCCAAACAACTAATCAAGTAATTGAGACAATGATCGACGGATTAATTGATGATGTAAATTATTGTTAGTTGCAGCCCTACAAAGAACAATAGTCCATGGACAAACAGTGAAATAAGACAGATGCTGAAATAGTCTGTTAGCACTATGGGGGGAGACTTCGGTACACAGACTCACCGTCATCTGCATACATAGTTTCCATTGCCTACGTTGTTACCACAACAACCATGCACACAGCTTGGTGATGTCTGGACACACAAATCTGACCTTATCACTTGCACATAACAGTGTGGACAGTCTGTCTTAAAGATCTGATTTGAGAAACAAATCTGATTGGCCTGCAGTCTGAACAAAGCCTATCATCACAGAAACTCCAAGTTCTTTAAATACACTTTCCATTTTTTAATCTGATAATTTGTGGTTGTAAAGTGCTGCTATTGTCTTCTTACAATGAAGACAAGAGTTAGTTGGCTAGCAGAAAAGTGTCAACATCATATGCACAACTCAAAAAAAGTTGGACTGTTTGTAACTATGGAAAGTGTTTGTTTCCATCTCAAGGACACCAGACTGAGCGCATGCCAAGGAATACGCTTCCAGCCCACCTTGTGGCCACGTCCCATGGACATAAATGTATGAAAAGAAAACAAAAAAAACAAACAAAAGTGGATGAGTGTGATCACACCCTGACATCTCATTCCTCTCTTCTGTCACTAAGCCACTGTGCTCTCAGTGCACTTCTTCCTCTAACTTCCACTATCAACAGATGGTTGTGGGAGGCACTGGTCACAAGTACTGCAGAAACTCCAAGCACTCTGTTGCTTAAAATTTAATTTTAGCTTTCTGCACTGTGCACTCTGAGCGCTAAAACTCGCTAAGCTCTCGGCACTGTAGGGAACATGCAACAGCTTGTCGTTTCCACTGCAAATAAGGAGAGAAAACAGAGCCAAGTCTGTGAAGATGCTCCCAGCGGACGCTCAGTCTAACTTATCAGATGTGCACAGGTAGACTTTCTTTGAGTTAACTCTGTTTTATCATCCTCCCTGCTGCTTTCACCACCCCATTCAAATTTCTACAACCCTCTGAAAGCAATCCATCTCAAGAAAATGAAATCTGATTACCTATCAATGAAGTTCAGGCGTGCAGCTGGGGAATAACGGCAAAGCTGTGCTGTTTTAAGCAGCTGGTTCTCTTTCTTGATCTTGTGAACCAGTGATTTGATTGTGAAGTTTATTTAAAAACAAACAAATTTAAGTGGTAAAAACAGCACCCAGCATCAGTCCAGAAATTGGTGAAGCAGACTTACCCGTGACTTCTCCTCCAGCCTGGTCATCATGACCACAGTGGCTGCTCTCTGCTCCCACACCATCCTCCAGAAGTCCCCGAACGTCTCTGGTAATGGACCCTGGGTGGCGATGTAGGCATTCTGCTTCCTGTAGCCATCAATGTAGTTAGCATTGATATAGTCGCTACCTGTGATACCTAGAAACAGACCACAGCAGAAACAATATTAAGACATGAAACATTGTGATTCAATTGCTTTTTCCTCTTTGAAAAAGCATTTTCGGTCTTAATCTGTGTGACTTTTTCATTATTTTACTTTAGTCATTATTTGCACCCTTTTGTTTTGTGCCATCTGCCTTGATAATTCCCAGTTCTCACACACACTAACCCTGTTTCCCAATCAATGAAGGTGTAAAGATTCTCAACTGAAAAACAAGTAAATTACTTATGTAATGAGTTCTCACACCTCTTATTGTCGAAACAAGTGAAAATTGGCTGAGATCGGTGAAAATGCTGGAATTGTCCAGAGAAAAGTGGCAGTGTCTTAAGATATGGCCAATCATGACAGCTTTTTGGATTTTAAAACATTCTAGGTATTATTCTTGCTTAAAGATCTTAGTGTATGTTTTGAGATCAATACTTTGAGATGTTTATTGACCATATGTGCCTTCCCGACAGTTAAGATCTGCAGCTGAAGCCCTGCTGGTTACCCCTATGACCTTGATTGTTCTTCTGCTATTCGAGCCCCAACACTAGACTGAACTCAGACACAATAAAACCCTGGCTTCTTTAAAATCTCTTCTTAAAACATTTCTCTTTCTGAAAGCTTTTCGAAATGTTTGATACATGTGTGTTAATATTTTTTTATTATGATTTATTTGATCATACTCATTTTATTGTTGAAAATTGGGGTTGTGATTTGCTACAGTGTTATTTTTATCTCATTTGTTTTGTGTTTTTCCTGCTATTACTATAAAATCAGCCATATGTGTGCAGCATCTGAATCCAAGACAAGTATATCATATCATATTATATCATATCATATTATATCATATCGTAGTTTATGGTATCGTATTGTGAATGAATCCTTTGGTTTCATTCTACTTTTGTCTGCCTTGTCTGCTCTTACTTCTAAAATATAAATAAAGTTTATTATTATGATAAAGTTACAAGACATAATACAATGTTAAATAAGATGCTGAAACACTTTCACAACATTTCTCTCTCTCTGCTTCTGTAGAGCTGAAGGAAACCTCAGTAGTTGTTCCATTTGAATGGATTCAAATGCAGCAGCTGCCTCACTGTCACAGCCTCCTGTACTGCTTTTTTATTATTTTCTTTTTCTGTGGTTCTGCCTTGGTTTCTGTAGATATGGTGTAGCAGCCTACATCTGATTTAACAGCGAGGATGGAGTGCTGTTGAAGATGGAAAATAGCAAGGAGTAAATCAGCCACTCAGCCACCACGGCCGGGAGGTAGATCCAGCTACCATCCCTCTCAGCCCGCCACCATGCTCTGCTGCACACCGGTCCCACTAAATCTAGCCGTAAGGCACCCCTCCACTTTGCTGGGTAGACGAATGAGTACTTGCAATATTTTAATGCAAGGATGGTGTACATACCACTTGTAAGCTCACTGTAAGATCGCAAAAGCCTGCTTCCACTGACTGCATGTAAGTATCAAAGTATTCTGTGGCATCCTTTAATGTGTCTGCAGTAGTAACAGGAGACTTCAAAGCTAAAATATGTAGTTCACAGTGAGGCTTAACCAGGATCCCTCATGATATCACATGCACAAAGTTGTCTAACTGTGAAGCAAGAGTCTAGTCTCATCATGTGCAGTACAAAATTGTCATCATATTCAGATCTGAGGGAACCAGTGTCCCTTTGCATAAAACCACTTAGGCTAAGGTTTCCCTTAAAGACTCATCTATGAAAGCCTTAGGAAAATGTTTAATCTTTATGTGTTTGCCCTTAGCAACAAAAGTATTCTCTTATGTGTCCTAGAAGGCCCTTGGACCATTTTCCTCAGAAAATGTTAAGGTAACATCACAGATATTTAGACATTAGCTAAATTTATGGTGATTGAAGGAGAGAAGGAGACCCCAAGATGCATTTTTCTGGACAGGGAAGACCCACTGGAAACTATGAGTGATACTAGCAACTAGTTAGAGTAGATTTGACGTCAGCACTACAAACTCTGTAACTAACTAGCCAAATGTTAACATAATTCTCATTAGTCTCATATATTAATGTCAGTTAGTTTTAATGTTATAATATTGTATTGAAACTTTCACAGCATTTTTTGCATTTGTCAGTTAGCTCACTTGTTGCCACATCTTCTTTTTGTGTGTATTTGTTCTTTGAGAAGAGCAATATCTCATCCTCTGTACACTTTACTTTTATTTTTTGTTTTCTCTTTGTTGTCCATTTTGGAAGAGCCAGCTAACACTGATGCTGCGTCCAAAATACTATACACCACATACAAAAAAATATCTACTAATGTTCAAAATTTTTTGGCAAATATAATGCTCTGCGCATATGACATAACTTCCTAAGAGCCCTCTTGATGATTACAGATGCATAACCATGGTAACCCGTGCTAACTATGAACTTGAAAAATATATTACCCCTAGAAAAGTGAAACCTTTCTTCCATTTAAATTGAAGTAGTTTTTACGTTAAACCTTAGTTGTCTCATTCACTGTCCACCTTTGTCTGTTATGTTGTTGTTGATGTCATCACTACAGCATTGCATTGTGGGATATTTATGCTGGCGTAGTACCCAGTGTTTCCCTGGAAACGGCATGCTGGCTGGTCCTATTGGTTTCATACTAAGGTTTCTCACATACTAAAAAAATCTCACATACAGTTTTTATGTACTAAACAGCATGCTAGTATGGAAGTTTGGATGCAGCTTGACAGTAATGCTGTCAAGTAAAGGATGTTGATGTGAGTAAAGAGTAACCATGGAAACATACACATGTGCTGTATAATGAAAGCTTTAGTCTTCGATGCAGAGACAACCTTAGAGACTTCATACAACGCTCCTACGTGAACTCCTTTGGCTTAAGGGAAAACTTAAGGTTGAAACTGAAGGTGGCCTGTGCAGCCGGACGCAAGGTGCTGTGGTGGTGTTGACTGTGCTGCCTCCAAAAAGTCAAGGAGTCCTTGAGCTTGTTGCAGAAACACTGCAGGCTCAGTCAGTTTTCCTAGAAAAAATATCTAAATGTCGTAAATGTGGACAAGATAATTTGCGATTAGTGTACGTCTAACACTGAGCATCTGATGATGATAAGACAGAACATCGCCCATCTTCATTTAACCAACTTCTACCATCAAGTCAGTTGAAAAGAGACTCCAGTGTGGCAGCATCTGTGTTGGAGAGTCACGTCTCTTTGACTGACGTCTCCTCACTCAAGCGACAAACAATGAAACACTCGACTAGGCTAATTTAAGAGAGGCGACGCAGTGAGGACAACAAGCAGGGTGGAGAGGAAGAATGAGATAGAGAAAGAGGGGGAGAAAGAGAAAGAGAGATGGTGGGGGGGGCAAAGAATAAAAGAGAAAAGAAAAAAAATGAAAGAAAGAAAAAGAAAGGCAAATGTCATTAAAACGGATACCACGTCGCACAATCCGACTGTGGTGCTTTGGCTTTAGTCATAGCTAAGTGAACAGAGAATGGCAGCGTGCATGAATTGTTCTACTGCTGCGACTAATGGCAAAATCACTGCAGTGTAAAATAGAAATTTCAGACTTGATTAATTTATGTATTTATGGACGAGGCATTTTTTTCCCTGGGATAATTTTGTTATGCATGTTGTCGCACCCACAAATTGGCCTGACTACTGCGAGATGTCGAAATCTAGTCGGAGCAGTTAGCTCACACAAAGGGAGAGTACTGTGGAGTAGAGGAGTTTGGCACTACTGCGAGGAGTCGGGGAGCTCTTCTGGTGATGCAACGCCAGAACAATGTCAGCGGTGAAGGGTGACTACCTCTGACAATGTCCCTTGAGATTTAGGAGTCAGAGGGAGAGTTTTTCTGGCTCTGAGATTCTCACTACTGTGTCTGTGGGCAGTTAGAGGAGGAGTCATGAGAGCGAGGTAGATCTGATGAGACAAATGGGACAGTGAAAACACTGGTTAAATTCCTGGATCGCTCTGACTGAGTGCTGGGCCCAAAGATGAGATGAAACAAGTCCTCATGTAACCCCCGAAAAATAATATGATTCCATAAACTGCTTAGCTGCTCGGGACCAAGCTGAGCTGAAACAAGACCTCCGTTTAGCCTCAAAAGGGAACAAAAAAGGGTTTGTTCTATAATTTCACTGGTTGCTGCTGAACTGAATCTGAACTTAACATACTATGAATTATTTCATCCTATTTCACTCATGTTTTATTCTGTTTTTCTTTTCTTTTCTATTATTCTTTGTGCTACTGTGGTGACTCGGGACAATACTTGTGTAATCCAGCCCAGTCTGATGAATTTATTCTTTCTTTATTTCTGTCTTTCTCTCTTTCTTTCTGACTTTCCGTCCTTATTGAGGGTTATTTAAGGTAACCCTTAGCACTTTACTGGCGTCTTTCAGAGACCATTTCGCTGAAGAGGTGTTTATATTTGTTTTGTTTTATGGTCAAAAGGAATAACTGATGAATTTCCTGTTTGGCCAAGCAAAGCTGTCGATTTATTTAAGTAAGAAAGAAAAAAAAAATAGATAGAGAACAGGGGCATGATTGTTTCTTAGTTTTTCAGAATTTAGTTGAGCATGATGAGTGTTAGAATGTAAATGTTAAGTTAGAATGGATGATTTGGGTGGTTTTCAAAAGGCGTGGGATTATAAAGGTGTATTTTTTTCTTTGAAGGGGTGGGAAATCACTTCTGCTGACGTGTTGCTTGAATTTCATTTAATTAATTTATGTTTGGTTTATTTCTCTTTTCTTTCTTGACACCTTTCAGAGAGCATTTCACTGAACAGATCATTTTATGTTTGGTTTTTCTTATGGCAAAAAAAAAAAAGAAAAGAAAAGAAGAAAAAATAAGTTGAGTGCTGAATTTCCTGTTTGACCCAGCCAAGTTGGCAATTTATTTAAGTAGGAAAGAAAAAATGGATTGAGGACAGGGGTGTGATGTGATTGTTTACTAGTTTTCAGAGTCTAGTTAGAGAGTTAGAGCACAAGTGTTATGAGAATATAAATATTATGTTAAAATGGAAGATTTGGATGGTTTTCACAATGTGTGGGATTCTGAGAGCATACTTTCTTTCTTTAAGGAACTTGCTTCAATTTGATCTAATTTATTTATATCTGAATTTGTATTGTAGTCTGTGATTGACTTGTTGCAACCTATCATTTTTATCTGAATAAATAACTCTAAGTCCATACAGTCCAGTAAAACACAATATTTTATGATCATCGTATTTAATGTATTCTAATCTGCACTGCTATGCACTGTTCCAGTTAGTCTTCACTCTCTACTCTCACTGGTCTTGTATATGCCTATCTAGTACAAATTCCTAATTACTTAAACTGACTCTGTAATTATGAGGATATCCCAAATGATCTTCAATGAGCTGAGCTCAACTCTGAGGTGGTGTGCTGTAGGTGCAGAGTGCAACAATGGGTGAGCCTTACCCTCAATGGGAGCCAGGATGACGCGGGAGTGGTCGTAGGCGATGACGTTGGCGTAACGATTTTTGGGCTTGTTCACCTCCAGGTTGGAGTGTTCCCAGGTGAACTGCTGGCCCGGATCGATAGACTGACGGGGGGCAGAGACAAACACAACATGCACACACAAAGAAGAAATCAGAGGAGCTGAGCAATAACAATATGACCTGAATGTTATCACAGAGAGAAGTGGGGGAGGAGGAGAGGGAGGGAAGGGAGATTGAGAGGGCGATTTCCCCAAAGGAAAAACAACATGGTATCATGAAAATCTGCTCGCTGCCTGCTTTAAATACTCACAGCAGCTGCACACAGTACTTTATCAAGATCATTAATGTAGCAGGAATAATGACAAATAACAATATTGATGAAGGTGTCGGCTCTGCCCCTGGAGGGGAGGGCGTGGAGCGAAGCCCGACAGTCGGGTGAAAGACAAATTCAGCCGCCTCCTTAAAATACAACAATTCCAGATAAATATTCTGTTCCCTTGTCAGGATAATTAAGTATTCCATTACGAGGCGTTGTTTGCTTATAGGCGTCTGGCGCTCTGTTGGTGTGGGGACGGAGAGGCTTGAAGGATATTTGCAGTTAGGGCTTCAGCACGTAGGGAGGGGGGGGGGGGGGGGGGGGGGGGGGGGGGGGGGGGACTGAAGCTGAATGAAGTCCAACTGGAAACCTGATCTAGCAGTTTCCATGCAATCATTAGAGCAATCAGAGGAGCCTCCTTCTGTTTTAGTCCCTTTCAATCTCTGTTTTTTCTCTCTCATCTCTGTCCCTCTTTCTTTGTTCCTGTTTTTTTTTCTTATCTGCATCTCTCAATCTTCAAAGTCTTCCAGTTTTTTTGGTCTGTATTTCTTTCTCTCGTTATCTCTTTCTCCATCTCCCATCTCCTCTCTGATGTTTACACTCCCTCTCTGGCAGTCACCCTCCTGCTATTTTTCCTTTCTTTCTAGATCACCTTAAGGCTGACCATGTATGTGTGTATGTGTGTATTAGGGTTGCAATTAACAATTATTTTATTATCAATTAATCTGGTGAAAATTTCCACAATTAATCGATTAATTGTTTAGGGGCTGTGTCCATCAAAGTGTTTTTTCCTTTGGCCAGCAATTTTTAAAAATTGTTTCCAATGAGAACACAACGCCTGCAGAGTGACGAGGCGCTGAGCGTCTATTCTGAGCATTCTGTGTTTTTTCTAATCACAGAGAGTTCTTTTGTCCAATCAACGGTCGAAAACCCAGAGACTCTTTATTTACTATCATAGATGACTATGAAAAGTAGCAAATCTTCACATTTAAGAAGCTGGAACCAGCAAATGTTTGACATTGTTGCTTGAAAAATGACTGAAATGATTAATCGATTATCAAAATAGTTGCCAACCAATTTTCTTTCAATTGACTGACAGCTTTATCGACTAATCGTCGCAGCTCTAGTGTGTATATATAAAGATTGGGGGTCATTTCTCAATTCAAAATGGCATTTGTGTCGTATATAGCTGAATCAGTTAATCAAGCTGTCAGCTATTAAATTAATTGCCACATATTTTAATAATTGGTTTGAGCAATTAAAAAATGATTCCAGCTTTTTAAATGTTACAATTTTCTTGTTTCTTTACTCCTCTGTGAAACTTAACTGAATATCTTAATTGGATTATGGATGAAACACTGATGACAAGGATGCCATCTTGGGGTTTGGGAAACACTGATCAACAAATTTCTGATATTTTATGGACCAAACAACTTCTTGTTTAATCGATAAAATAATCAAGACATTAATCTCCAAAAAATCATCAGCGTTGTCCAAACTTCAATCATTCTTTCATAAATTACATTCAGGGAGCATGTCTGGCAAAAGTCCAGTATTTAATTTGGAAGAAGAACTACTTCTTAAAATTATCCAAAAAAACAGGTGAAGAATAATTGCTCAAATTCTGTGACACCTACTGTAGAATTTTCTCCTCCTTCTGATCCACAATGACATGTTTGAAGATGAATGACAGCTTCTGTCAGGAAGGCAGTCTTTGCAGGACATCGCTGCTAACCGCCTGACAGCAGATAGATAACAAACTTGATGGCTTCAGTATCGTCAGGTAAAACCGCCGCTACCTTTTCGTCACCGTTTTTATGTCAGATCATCTCCTCTTCATCTTCGCTCTCCAGCTGAGATGCCCTGCTCTCTCCCTCTCTCCCCCATCACTGAATCTTCATCATTAACCAAGCCTCCCCCACCTCATCTCTCTCCTTTCTCTTCTTCGCCCTCTTCCCTCCATTTTTCCTCCTCCCTCACATCCCGCCTGGCTAAAAACCAATCAGTCAAAGCCCCGTAGAGCTGCGCTTGGCAAGCCAGGGCACCCGGACGAGCAGCCATTCATCAAGAAAATAACAAAATTAAAATTACACTTCTCTATTTAATTTGGTCATTTATTTTTCCTGGGGGGTGGCTGCGGGATGGGGCAGGGGGGACAGGGAGGGAGTGAAAAAGACAGAGCGGGAGAGGAGACGAGCGGGCGCTTTAATGGTCTCTCAAAGCCAAGTAATTAGAAGTTGTAGTCGTAGCAAAGCGTCAACTTTGGCATTGCGTCTCTCGTCTCTCTTCCCCCCGAATGGAACAAGCTTGTCCATTTGGTACACAGCCCGGATGTGGATTTATGAATAATAGATACCAAAGAAATACTGGATGGCTATGAGAAGTCATTATCCACCAACATTCACCGGCAGGCATGATGACAGCAATCTATGCCGGCGTACCTGCTTCCTACGTTATGCTGGCGTGCAGCGAGGCGACAGGCGCGGTGATTTAGGGATGGCGAGGAGGGGATATTGCTTGTATGCAAACGAGAGCTGATTCAGCACTCCTGATTTCTAATCAACTCTGGTGTCATTTATAACCGCCACGGTCTCAGAGCTCAGACAGCTCAGTTACCCCCTCTACACACACACACACACACGTACTATGTTAAAGCCGACTGCCACAGCGTGCTTTTCCCCAAAAACACGTTAATGGAGTTTTGCATACACCAGACTATATCTCCATTTTTGGATGAAAGAATGTTTTTACTCAAAGTTCATTGGAGGGTGTGAAGAATTTTAAAGGGACAGTTCACCCAAATATCACAAGTACATATTTTTCTTCTTCCCTGTGTTGCCATTTATCCATCTAGATGGTTTTGGTGTGAGTTGTTAAGTTTTGGAGATACAGACCCTTCTAGAGCTAACATTGTGATTATCTCACACTGGAAGCAAAACTAAGAAAAAAAAAACAAAGAAAAAACTGAAGGCAAACACGAATCACTTCAGAGTAGTAAGCCACATAACCAAGTGAAAATGTAATCTTGCTGTGTTGTTGGGTGCCAGAATCGAAGTAGTAATAGCTCAAAATTGAAGTTTTATCACATACCAGCTGCCACTGCCAGTCAAAAAAAACAAACCCAAAGACAACTATGGTTTTATCTGATAAGACAAAAGCTGGCAGATGTGAGTGAGCCACAACAAAATAAACAAGATGAACTCACAAAATGTCAAGAAAGGGGATATTCTCAAACCTATTTTCCTCACTAAACAGAAAAATGCAAACAATTCCCGTCTGAGTTCAAGTTTCTCTTACCGAACTAAGAGAAGCTTTAATTGGCTTGATAACTCTGTAAAACACACTTTGTTTAAACTCAGCAGACAGACAAAAAATTAAACTCAGCAAACCTGCCTTGGTCAGTCCACTGCTCTAACAATCACCAACAACTGTGAAAATAGTCGAGATAATCACCACGTCGCCAAGCCAAAAAACTTGCTAGCTAATGTTAGTTAACATGTTTACGTAATAGTTGACTAGCACCTAAGCTCTGCCCACAAAAAGTCAATAAATTTACCAAAAGAAAAGGTTCTATTGGCTGTAGAAATTTCTGCTTTCTCTTGAAGATTATGGAAGTAGATGGCACTCAAAATGCAACAAAAACATTTGAATGTCTCTTTCCAGAAATCATTGATGGTAGACAGACAGCTGTTCCTACATATATCTCAAAACCTCTGCAACTCACACCAAAATAATCTAGATGGATAAATAGCAACACAGGTGAGAGATAAAATACATACTTATTGAACCATTACATGTATTATGTTTTCTTAAAGTACATGTTAAAGTACATAGCTGAAGCCTTCAATCTGTAATTTATGATTCTCAATCATAAATGTTCAAAGAACATTTTGCTATTCAGATAGATTTCATTTTCTCAAGTCCTTAATTCATGCGTCATTAATTCCTTCATGCGTCCTCAGTGAAATGCAGCTGCTCAATTTTGTAACTAAGAGGACACATTTTGGATGTCACAAAAGGACATGTTTCATTTTACGGCAGAAATATTAAACTTTTTTTTAATTTTACCCATGTTTCCTGATGTAGAACTGGATGCATTACAGTAGAATGATTCTTTTATTTAGCCAAGAATTTTGAGGAAATTGCATTTGGGAGTTCAGGAGTTGAAACAAGCCGCCAAGGGAAATTTTATATAATTGAAAACGACAATCGTCTTGCTTTGCCAGGTTGAGGCTGCCAATATATCTGAGGAAATAAGTGTCTGAGAACAACTGATATTTCATAATTGCTCAAGCACCCCCAGCTGCAGCTTTGTCAACAATGGGGAAGCAAAGACTTAAAAGAAGAGAAACGGGCATCTCCCATGAGGGGAGAGCAGGCACTCTTGTGTCGCCTTCCAATGAAAACACAATCAGACAGAAATCAATACTCAGAAGAAACTCTGACCTTTGATTCTTTGGCCCACTCACCTCATATTCCTGGGAGAGCTTGAGGTTGTCGTTGGCCTTGAGGAGCTCCGTGTGTTCGGCCAACTCTGAGATAGGGATGGGAGGGTGATTCATCATACCTGCTCGCCAAAAAATTGAGAAAAATTCCACACAGGGGAAGAAAGGAAGAAAAGTTCATCAGTACGGTAGATTGGAGAATTTCAAACCTTAAAAATGACACAAGACATGATTTATGGGTGAGGATTTGTTGCTTACATAACAATGAAAGTTTGGGTTTAGTGGTGAGGAAGCTTGTGCAGAACATGGTGAATGTCACACACAGCAAAAATGTATTGATTGGTGATGTTATAGGCACTTGATTGGACCAGGCCAGAGCTCAAAAACAGCCTTGTTGAGTGATTGATTATTTGCCAAAGAAGCTGGTAGCATACACCCACACAGACCAAATTGTAGTAATTCCCACAGTGACCGTAATGCTGACACATAGACGGACCAGTAGGGCCGATGTTGCTGAGTGTAGCCAGAGAAAAACACAGACCAATTATGCTGCAAACATTCGGAGGCGTCGATATTTTTAATAGCTTGGGAAATGAGTTAAAAAAATGACACGAGATGAAAAATGTAAGGTTTTGATGGTGAAATCACAGACAAGAAACACAACAGCCCTTTTTACTCTCCGAATCAATGAATTGCCTATGTTGACAAAAATCTCTTGTGCTCCTCATCAAAGATAATCAAACGTTATATTTACTTACAGCACAAAAAAGAGAATCCAATACTGGATCACTAGTTGGTAGGAAAAAGCAACTTTGTAGTGGAAATATGACTTTAAGGATGGTTTTACTTGAGGCAGATCCAACAAATTCAAGTCAACAGTTTTTTCTTGCTACCTATACATATAATTATTTTCAGCACTTAAACTTTATTACTTTCAGCTCCATCCTCAATCAAAAAGAAAGATGAGAAGGAAGCTATGAAACAGTCTTCCAATCTGGATCAGAGCTGACAAATCCCACAGGACTGTTTCTAATATATCTATAATGTTCTCGTTGATGCTGTGTTGTTAGCGTGGTGACCATTTTGACTGTTTTGATCTCTGTAAAAAGGTACAGTTGAATTTTATTTTACAGTACAATAATAAGATGTAAGGAGCCACACTTTGTGTCAAATTAGACAAAAACCCGAAATATAGAAATGGAAATATGTTTATGTTTAAATATGTTTATGTCTAGGAATTTGTTTTTATTAAACAGTATTAGATCCTTTATTAGACCCTTATTAGACTTTATTAATGACACATTACAACAGAACTGTTCTGTAAATTAAAGTGTATTGTTTCCTACTGTTACACACTTGTTAGACTTTATTAGAAGGTAATTAGAGACACATAACAACAGAACTAAGGCTCTGGTCTTGGCTACTCTGCCAACTGTATAGTGCCAAAGAAGGTGTGTCTCAAGTAACAGATATGATTTCACTTTAGTTTACAGTACAGTTCTGTTGTAATGTGTCTCTAATTACTGTCTAATAAAGTCTACAAATGGTCAAACAGTGGGAAACAATATACTTCATTTTACAGTACAGTAGAGACTAATACTGTCTAATAAAGAACATATTTCTAGTTCTGGTATAATTTGATACAAAGCACGGCTTGTTATGTCTTATTAGTGTAGTGGAAAATAAAGTGCTACCAAGGGTAGATATTCAAGAATGGAGCCCTGACCTGGGGGCTCATGGGAAGGGAGGTGGGGAGGAGGGGAATAAGGAGGTTTAGGAGTGTGAGTGATGCTGAGTGACACAGTGAGCTGCTCCATTCCAGCCAGCCAGTACAAAGCAAGCAAGCTGCTGTTTCTGCTCTTTCCTCCATCTGCTGGTTTCATCAACCCAGTGAACATTGGCTCTGAGATGAACACCCTGTACCTTCCAAAATCACAATAAAAAAAATAAAAAAAAGCACTCTCAGGTGCATGTCCGGTACGTTCTCCTCCAAAACCCTTCTGCCATTTATCTCAAGGAATCCCGAGAAAGAACTGGCTTTTTAAGTGGGGGAAAAGTGTGACATTTATCTTTTTGTTTTTTTTAAGCTTGCTCCAATATCCACTGAATATTGCGTCGCCGCCGCTACAATATTATCAGCACTGCTGTGCACTCCAGTCACTAATCCATTTACGAACATAATGCTGAGGCCATGTAATGGAATGTGAAGCAGCCATAGATTGTGGCTCTGTCCCCGCATGCGGGCAGGCAGTACTTAATGCTTTCATATTTTTAGTAAGAGGTCTCATTCCCTGCCAAGTGACGAGGTCAAAAGTCGACAAAATGTCGAAATCTCTTGACAAAAAAAAGTTACGGAGGCTTAATTGGGCGTGCAAACCGGCATAATCACATTAACCATCCTTGATTTTCCTGTTCTCACAATGCTTAATATCCCTCCAATGTCAAGGGGGTCACTGGTGTTTTGGCTTTTGTTGCACTTAAGAGACGGAGCCCAACTCTTTGTGCTGACAGTCTTCATTAGTAATGGTAATTTATTTTACACTGAGAGAACAATACAGCTGTGTCAATTACATGAAGATTAACAAAGATTACAATGCACATATGACACAAATGAGAAGATGACACTGGATGCCGTGACATCCTCCGGAAAATGAACGGACACACCGCATTAACAGCCTGCTTGATGAGAGTTGTGAAACAAACACCCATGCCCTTCTTAACAGATTATTTAATGTCTACAAATTAACAGTTTTCCTATTTTTTTTAGTTTTTCTATTTTCTAATGCCCATGTTGAATTTCTTTTTCTTTTCAACATCTTTAAGGGACTGTTTGGATTATTTTAAATGAGGTTGTATGAGGTACAACCATTATATAAGCCAAATATCGCTCTCCATAGACAATATCTGTAACTTAATCTTGCAGAACAAGGGTTTCCTGGACTACCACTGTTCTGATCTGTTAATTTGTTCATGTTATTGTGTGACTTTGGTGTCTTAAAAGGATAGATCGGATTCACTGAAGTTCAGATTTACCACAGATTGACACAGTGGTAGTCAAGCAACTCCTGTTATGCAAGGTAAAATTACTGATTACACCTGCGGAGTTCGGCTGGTTTGGAGAGAGCATCATTCATTATATTGTGGTGATTTCCCATCAAAAAGGTTGTCTGATGGCAAAGTAAAGCAGTGAAAATATTCTATATTATAGCGTACACTTATACCTATTTAAGTGGCTAAAATGTGTTTTATTTGTTATTATTGATAAGTACCTCAACCTTACATCGAGTAATCCGAAAAATCCTTGTAATATAAACTCAAACAGATTCTTGAAAGGTAATAGGAGAACTCAAATTGCATTTGTGTATGTGGACAAAACTGTGTTTATTTATTCATTCTTTAGTTTCTGACAAAGCGTGCAGATCCCAGTGGCACCACTTGAGAATGAGACGGAGTTATTAATCACGTCTGGAGTGGAAATTAATTGAGACGAGCATCAGGAAAAAGAGGAAATATTGCAAATTAAATTTGGTTGTCAGTTTGCTTCCCTCAAATTCAAAGGGAAAAGGTATCAGAAGCTATGAGCGAAATAAGTAAATACGTATGCAAATGAGGGGCCCTCACTTTCTCCTTGAGAGAACAAGAGAGGGAAGATCAAAGAATGTTTGTGTTGTGTGTGTGTGTGTGTGTGTGTGTGTGTGTGTGTGTGTGTGTGTGTGTGTTACTGACATGCTCAAACTCCATCAGTTCCTTTCAGTTTGTGTTTACTGCCCACATTACTGTCTGCATGTATAAGTGTCTGCTACAGTTAGAGAGATATATCAGGCCAGAATGTTTACGTATACCTCCAAATAAAGCCTGATGCGCTGCCCGTGGGATAGACTGAAGGTTACACATACCTGTGTTTATATATTCCCACAAACTTTGGTAGAATATTTTGGGAAACTTGTATGAAAACAATTTGAATACTTAAAGGGGCAATTCAACCCAAAATCAAAACTACATATTTTTCCTGTTACCTGTTGCGTTATTCATCCATCTAGAATGTTGCCGTGTGCGGTTTTGAGTTTTTGAGATATAGGCCACAGAAATGACTGCATTATCTTGAATATAATGGGACTAAATGGGACTCAGCTTGTGATGCTCAAGTGTGAATAAATACATTTGAACAACTCAACACCAGTGTCTCTTCCAAGAAATCATGATCCAGTTACTCGAGATAATCCCCGGACCTTCTTATGAGCAGTTTCATGTAGGAACTTTTTTCTTTCTAGTAGAACGAAAGTAGTTCTGGTCGATTCTCCTGTAGAGAGAAATAATTCCTACATGAAACTGCTCGCAACAAGGTCTGTGGATTATCTTCAGTAAGTGGGTCACTGTTGGTGGCCTGGTAGCTTCATTGATAGAGTGTTCGCCCAATGTGCTGAGGCTGAGAGTCCTCTGCAGTGGCCATGGCTTCGACTCCCACCTGCAGCCCTTTCCTCCCGCTCTCTCTTCCCCTTTCCTGTCCTAACTTCTGCTGTCCTATCTACGTAATAAAGGCAAAAATTCCAAAACTATATTTAAAAAGAAAAAAGAGACATTGCTATTGTGTTTTTGTATTTTTGCACTTTGAGAACCACAAGCTGAGTGCCACTTAGTCCCTTTATATTTGAGAGAGGCAGACATCTCTACGTCTGAAACTCTGCAACTCTCTCCAAAACAGTCTAGATGGATGAATAACACTGGTGAGAGAAAAAAATATGTATCTTTGATTTGGGGGTGAACTGTCCTTTTAAAGTGCAAATCCATTATGTTACCTTTATCCCACTTTTGCCTTTGCCACCATAAGTAAAGCTATACGTTGTCATGTTTACACAGATGAACCTCACAGCTAAACCTAATCTGTTCTTGTTGTTTGTTTATTTCTGTCTTTTTTCCAGCCTCAGCCATTTGTTTTGTTCTCAAGACAAATGAGTCGATCGCGCCTGATTTGTTCTCTTATTCATTTTGTCATTTACACACTGACTACACGGCACATTGTTGTGTTTATCCAAGAAGAGATTTTACTTTCAAAAATTCGCTTTGCCGTGACCCACACTCGAGCAAAGTCATTCAAGGACAAGCTGCTGTTACTCCCTCCCCCTCCTCATCTTTCAGTTCAACGCATCTCACAGCTTTTTCCAATCCATGTACAGATTCCCCCCCTTTTTTTTCCACTGCAATCAACAACGTGATCAATGAATACAGAAAAACAAACTAGCGTCTAATTACACATTTCCAATCTCCCGATCCACAGTCGATGCGCCTGAAAATATGATGATTCTTTTTGATAAGCCAAAGCAGTCTCTCTCCAAAAGCCTATTTATGATGTAGCGTATTTCCATATAAAAGGGAAGAAGTCTGTCTGTGGGTAAGCAAAGAAAATAAAGGAGGGGGAAAAAGGGGGAAGAGGAAAACCAGAAACTGCTTTTTCTCTCGGATGATCCTTTTGCAGTGAGCAGGGAGAGGGGGTGATCAAATGTTGAGCCATTGTTTGCCACCGCTTTAATTAATTCTGCTCGTTATCTCTGAGCACAGAAAAGACCCTGTTACTTCAGAATGGAAATGGAGCAGTGGTGGTGAAGGAGGAGGAGGATGAGGAGGAGGAGGAGAAGGAAGGAGAAGGAGGGAACAACAACAAGGAGGTGAGAAAGAGGGATAACAGAGATTGTACTCCTGTAAAAGAAAAAACACCTCTCAGCCATCTCTATATCAGCAGTTCAAGTGATCGCACAGGTTATTTATGCATGGTGGATTAATGCACAGCCAACAGCCCAAGTGAATATAGTGACTGACATCCAATTAAAGAAAGAAACAAAACAGCCCAGTATACCAATAGAAACCAACATCAAATTAATTAGTGCTTAAATTTTGCTGCAAAATGTGAAAAAAACAAACAAATGCAAATTATGTATTTGTAAATGGAGGCAAGCAGTGCTAGAAAAAAAAAAAGATAAAGAAAGCTGGTACGCAAATGCTAAAAGCATAGAGACTAACTTTCATAGTCAAAATCTGCTTCGCTCTGAGGACTGCTTAGACCAGAATCTGTAAAGAACAGCAAACATAAGGGAAATGCTTTCAAAAGGCTGTAATGCAACAGAAAAGGCTAAAGAAAACATAAAAAATGTGCAAAATGACAAAAGGGAAAGAAATAAAACACAAAGGCAATAGTGCATTTCTTTTTACCAACAGTTTACCATGTGTAAACGGTGGCCTGACAGATTTAAGACCATGAAAAAGTAGGGCATACATTATCAGATCAGAACAGCTACAGTCCTCCCCAGGAGCACACTGGTTAGCCATGGGCGTCAGCCTCTGATACCCCAGCGGAGAAAACCCCTCTGTCAGGCCTTGTATCAGCGGTCATAGCGATCAGGGATAAGAAAATTGATTTGCTATCTCTAAGCTTTCAAAAAAAAAAAAAAAACAGTTGGAAGGGCTCATTGATGACAGGCAAGAGAAAGAGAAAAAAAAACAGCTTATGTTTCCTGATGAAAACTAATGCTGAAAGTTTCCTTTGTCTGCAGCTTGCTGCTGAAGCATCAGGAGTGAAAGGTGTGGAAAAGTGTCCACATTCTTAGCTGACAGCTGTGGAGCCAGAGCTGATGGGAGTCGGAGCTCTGAGGAGTACGCTGATGGTTCAAAGTCTTATCTGCTCCAGAGGAGAAGTCCTCTGAGGCGGCAGCCAGCGACGCTACATCCGGTACAGACTCAGGTCTCCTCGACTGTTCAAGCAGAAAGGAGCCATCTGTGACAACATTAACTGGACATGTGGCTAAGAGATGCAGCTTGATGGGATGCTGCCAACCTGCCTATCAAGTGAAGGGAAATAAGTTTTGCCAGGGCTGAAAGCTGAAATCAGATCAACAGGGTCGCTTAGGGATAAGAAAGGATCACATCGCCCAAAGATGGCAACTTTGATCCAGAGAAAACAGATAATTTGTTCCAGAGCATGGATGAGAGGAGAGAAATGGAAACCAAGGAAATCTGAGAAAGAAGTTTGTTTTTCTAAAAGAAACTTTCTCTTCTTTTTCCAAAAGGTCTGGCGCCAAAAACGTTCAACACATTCTCTCTGATATTGTAAAAAGGAAGGTAGGACCTCAGTCCTCGTCTCATGAGCTTTTTTATTATTTTTTCCTTCACAGGAAACATGATTAGTTATGCTTATAACTGTTCTAAGCTAAATTCTGCAAAATAAAAGTTGCTAGACAGAGTTTTTCTGGGTTTACCTGGCAATGATGTCTTAGTAAGGGGACATCAGGCCAGTGGCGCCAAATGAGTGTGGAGAGATAAAGACATCGAACTTCCCCCTCCGCCTAATTGATTTGTGACAATGACTAATTAAACCTAGCGGGGGGTGCTCTGATCCACTGTCTCCAAACGTCATTCATCACAGCAGGAGGGAGGCATGTCTGATTATGTTTATGTGTAAGCGTGTGTGTGTTTGTGAGGAGGAGGAGGGCACGGTTGTTGCAGTTGTCGCTGTAATCTGGGGAAACAAGCAGGTTGCTGATGCATGCGAGCGATTGGCTGGTGTCCGTGGGATTTTTTTTTTTGTTTTTTTTTGCAAGTGTGTGATGCTGTCTGCGAGAAAATGTTTGATTTTTACATGCTCAAAAATGTGGAAGTCTCTTCTCCTGACAGAATTATGGGGGCGTGAAGTGCCATACGCGGCGCTGTATTGGAGGGGGAAGATAAAGAGAGACACAGATGGAGACGGCATAAATAGAAAATGTATCAGAGATATATTGAAGAGTAAACCCAGAGTGAAACTCCGTTCACCTTCCATTTAATTTGCCGTTTTAGATTTGATTTTTGCCTTAACAATAATGATGTGAATTTATATGACTTAGCACAGAATATAAGGTTTTGAAGATAGAGAAATATATATATATATATATATATATATATATATATATACTTAATGTGTATATCGTGAAGAACAGATTACCTTCATTCACAGATATAGTACACTATGTTTTGAAGCCCTGACAAAAAGTAGCAAATTAATGAAACTGTGTTAAAAGGTCGCATATGAGCTATTTAAAAAGGGTAAAATGTTAAATTCATACCCTTAATGGGCAATGTATCTTCAGAGATACAGAGTAAATTGGGAAATAAAGGTCATATTTTGAAAGAAATCATGAAATTTGGTTATTTTAGCCTAGATGCATTACAACATGGACATTAATACATTTTCCTGAATATTTTTATGTGCCCATTCAAGGGTTACCTGCAATACTGTGAGAAGAGGAATAAATAAAATGAGAAAGAGAGAAACAAAGGAGGAGAAAGACACTGAAAAAAAATGAGAGAGAAAAAAATTAGTACTTATGGCGAAGAGAGGGTTTGGTCGGAGATAGACAGTAGATATCTTCTGAGTCGTGCTGCTTCATTACTTTGGCCCCATTTGCCAATTAAACCCCAGGCACCAATGAAGATAATGACAAAACGAGCCACTCTGCGCCCCAAGGAGTTGTGGGATGTCACTGTGAGGCTGTCACACGACCTACAGGCTTTAAAGCACAAGTGCAACGTACACACTCTCCCGAACACATTAGCCAAGCTTAGCTTGTAGGAAGCCTAATCAAAAACATATTTTTTGTTCCCTAGCACTAGGGGTCAGTGAGCACACATTGCCGATGTGGCATATGCTCTGCTGGATTGGAGAGGCCTTGTAGAAGTGCACTGTGAGTATGCTCATTTGAACAATGGTCGCTATTAGCTGATGGGGATGTTCACAAATGCTCACCGGCCCACTTAATTGGGCTAAAATGTCCATTCAAATTAAATTCCCCGGGTGCGGAGATAACAACATCACCCAATCCCACGGAACAACGGCAGGGATGTCGAATGAGAGTGCTTGTCATATATAAAGAGAGGTCTCAGCATGTATTGGTGAGCATTATGTAAAGGAGAACAAGAGATTGTAACAAGTGTTTCTATTATTTAAGGAAGAGAGGTTGAGGGCACAATGGAAAATGCTGGAAGTCAGAGAGACAAATAGCAGGAATGGCCATTATAACCTTGTCATTATAGAAGCACTGATAGGGCTCTGAATACCAAGCGAGATAAAGATGAGGACACTAAACTGAACTTGCACATTTCTGTGTATAAGTGGGTTTGTGCATCTCCTTTCATCCTCGTATCTCTCCTCTCTGATGTGAAGAAGTCAGCTTTTTTTCCCCTCCAAGATACAAACTCAAGCAGCATAACTGGGCTCCCAAAGAAGCTGAGAAACGCTCTATTTTGAAATCCGAGCCTTTTGATGGAGCTGAGACTGGCTGCGGATGACAGATGGATGGCTGAGAGACAACTAGGCTAGGAGACAGAAAGGCAGGAGGCAAAAAAGGCAGAAGAAACGAGGGAATGCGCAAAAAAGGGAGGATGTGTTTATTCCGCCTCTGGAGGGTTTACTCCTTTTCTGTCATTTGCTTCGGCAGGTGAGAACAATGCAATGTGAGATACAGTGCGAGTTCCTCAAAATGCAGGTCTCAGTCAACTTTTCTTTCTGGCGGAGTGCGGAGGATGAGTTGAGGAGTCAGGAAAGAAACTGTGCTGAAGTCTGGTGGTAGGGCAGCGGATATTTCTCTATCTCTTGCCAGACAACAGCAGAGTGAAGAGGCTGTGGCTGGGCTGGATATTGGTCTTTTAGTGTCCTTCTACTTCCTCCTTTTTTTCAGTGCCACAACTGAAATAGCACGGCCAAAAACTCTGACTAGGTGGCATGGGTGGATTTGGTCATTTTGGGGCCTAGGAAAACAAGCACAAGACCCTCCACATCCCTTATTCTCCCCATTTTTCAATCCTTTACTAAGTAATAAGTCATAAAAATAAACTTTTACTTATGGTGGACTGTGGAGGATGAGCCGAAGTGTCTCACAGCCTGAGGAAAGAAGCTGCTCTGAAGTCTGGTGTTTGGGCAGTGGATACTTCTGTATCTCTTGCCAGACAGCAGCAGGGTGAACAGGCAGTAGCTGGGATGGGTATTGTCTTTTAGTGTCCTTCTGCTTCCTCCTTTTTTCAGTGCCGCTGGGGTAGTTTCACTTCATTTTTCAACAGTCTGTACACCACACCGAGCCGTTTGTTGACTACTGTCTCCCTGAATGATTTCTGCAGATTTGCAGTAAGATCATAGAATAGTGCAAATTACTGGGAACCCCTGAGACACATGGATTAAACACTCTGCCGGGAGTTAACGTCAACATGGTAAGTGTCCCTCTGCCTGGCAGAATGAGATATTTTATATAAAACTGGTCAACAAACATGCTACTTGTACATCATGTCACTTTTTACAAATTGTAGCTTGTAATTAGGGAGTGGGAACTCAACTGAACCAAATACAACAAAGGGAAATAACCAAACTAGGTTTCCCTATGATTCAGACCAATGACAACAAACTGTAGCGTAAATCGCAGGAGCCTAAATAACAGGAAGTCAGGCTGATGGAAAATGTCTCTGAAAAAGAGGCAGGAGGAAGATGGAGAAGCCTTAGAGAATGAGTGTGGGATTGAATGTGCTCTGTTGTTAACACCAGGCTTTAGCTCGGATGAACACCAGACGTAAAGTGAGACAAAAGAGGAAACGGGTAAAAACCTCAGAGAACTTCAAAACAGGATTTGTTTCCAACACGAAAACATCAAGTCCAACAACAGACACCATTTTCTAACTCTTTGTTATTCATTAATGGCTAATTGTTACATGGAGACATGGCACACACATAAATATGGCTGGCAGGTAGTTATGAAGGCACATAATGTCACACAGAATGACGTGGGAGCACTTTCATGGACATCATTTATGCTGCAGCATAAATTAACTTTAAGTTGCATCATTTGTGAATCATTAATCTGTGTGTAGGCTGTGTGCATGTGTGTGCCAATGTTACAACCTGCTGTCACCACACATGTAAGTTATGTGTATAATGAACATTTATGTTTTGTCTTACATGAATAAAACATTTGCACTGTTAATTAATACTTTGATGTGAAGAAAGGAGGTCTCCTGCACGTGAGTGTATTTGTTTGCCCACAGTAATATAATGTAGCAGTTGGCCAATATAAGCTTTTGACAGCCAGTAACAGTATTTTTGGATTAGAGCTGCTGCTAATTATCATTTTTTGCCAAATTTTGAAATTTGATTTTCACTTCAGTAGGTTCCAAAAATAAGGATTTTGAAGTTTCTGCAAAACTTGCAGGGTGAAACGCTTCTAAAATAACATTTATTCTGTCACAGCAGCTGCCATTACAGCAAAAGTAATGAATTACTATGCAGGTAAGCATGTTGGCCTTTTACCCAATAAAGCCTATAGATTAGCCTAATGTTGTACTAACCACTGTCATTTCAGAGATAGCAAGCATGAGCACTCCACTGGAAACAGTCTTAGAGTGGATACCCAATTAGGCCAATGAAATACAAGCCTTAGATGGCTTTTTAACAGGCCAGCTTTTATCCAACATTCAAAAGTAGTTATTTGGAGGTTTAAATGAAGAACATTAAATGTTACTATCTCAAATCTATTTAAATGGAGATCTGTTTATATGTTTACTTATTCATTTGTTTTGTGGTTGTTAAAGGGGAACCTCAGACTGTGTTGTAAAACTGTGTCTGGTGTGTTTAAAGTCTCTGCTCAGCACAATGTTATATTAACCTATATTAATATTTGTGAACATATATCAATAAGACCCAACCTGTAAAATACCACCAGTTTTCCATAAAGCTGCAGTAGGAAATTTGAACATACACAATGCAAAACCTTCCTCTCTCTACTGCCTTGAATTTCTCTGATAAACCCCTCCCACTAAATGACACATCAAACATGCACACACATTTTGCCAGACTTGTGCAATGTCAACCGTTCTAATTAACTAGCAAACTAACATCTGTTCTGCTTGGCTAGTTATGTCTTGACTCAGAGGTAAGAAAGACAACAAGACATGTAGAACCCAGATGACCCTTTTTTGTCCAGAGTTGATATTATTGGCTAGTTATCTGCTGGCTAAAGGCTCATTTATGGCCCCTTTGCTTACGAAAAAACAGATAGCTAATTTCAAGTGATGTCACCGTCACCGCCCACATACTTCCATGCATCCTTATGTTGGCATGGATGTGAAGCAATACCCATCCACTAGAGGGCGCTGCTCAGATTCAAAAGTTACTCCAAAGAAGAAGAGTCAACGTTTCTGACAACAACAAACATGGCAACGCTGGTTTGTAATAATGTACAACTTGAGACAGAGGCAAAAAGCGGAGGCAGCGTTGTAGTTGGTGGTGGTCTGTGCTGCCATTAAATACATCGCAACATATGGACAGAGAATTATTTTTCTAACTAACTGACAGTGAACGTCACTCCCCATACTTTAGATTTCACACTTTTCACAGTTCTACACTGCCCTTCATGACTACCAGTGATACTGCTCTATTTCATCCATATCCCTGAGCTTTCAGAAAATGTGCTAAAATACAGAAAATGAATGCAGAGCATGGACAGAAGGCTCCGTCTGTATGCGTAGCGTTTAACATAAATGCGCCTTAATGTCTGAATCAGAACAGTTACAGATTTTTTTAACTAAATGGGTAGGCATTAAAAGACACATACTACTATTCTTATATATACATTTTTAATTTATATTAATTAATGACATGCAATGGTCAAAATTAGCTCTTCCAACCAAGATTATGATGAAATAATATTGCATACTGCAGCTTTAAGGGTGAGGTGAGGCAAGTCTTATTGCATGTTTGAGAGGCTGTCACACCTAAAGCTGGATGAGTACACTTCCTTCTTTACATCTTTCATAGTGAATATGGAAGTCATTTTTTTTACTGAAAGACCACTGTTTACATGTATAGCCAAACATCTTGTATGTGTGTACAGTACATCAGTTTAACTATATGCATGTTTAGACCATGTTTTTGTTCCTCAGTGTTCGTGTGGTGCATCCTTGCTTTACCTGGAGTTTGGAAGTTTATGCGTCTCATCTCCACAGGGTCTGTTGGGTGGTGGGGTGTAATGTCTGCGTTGTTCAGCAGACATTTTGTGCGTGGCTCTGACTCTTTTCTTTTGCGGCTGGAGAGTAACAAAGACAAACAGAGAGTAGAAAGAGGGGAAGACGTACAACAAAAACAACAGAACAACTTTTAGTGAGCAAGAACTGGGAAGCTAAGAATGCGTATCAAGTACGCAAAACTCTCCTTCACTAATTAAAGGCATCTTTTTTTTTGCTGAGGCAGGCTACTTTCTCTTCCCCTGTAAAATGCAATAGAGTACGGCTAAACCTTACCTGTCAGGTTTGCTGTTTCCAGAGAAAGCAATAGGAGTCAAATAAATATATAAAGATGGTGAAAACACAACACACAAGGAGAAAGGGAGAAGGGGGAGGCAAGAAGAGAGATAAATCAATAGAGAGCAGTTTAAAATTCACAGGGGTCGCTGCTGGGCTCGCAAAACACGAGATAAAGCTCATCAGCATTTGGAGGAGGCGTGTCCATGTGTGTGTGTTTGTATGTGCATGTATCAGCGTATGAAAACATCCAATGAAATGTGCAAGTAAGTGCATACATTTGTGAGTCTGTCTGTGTGTCTATGTAGGTGTGTGTGCTTATGTGTGTGCACGAGGGTGCAGATACAGATGGGGAAGGGGAATG
This sequence comes from Lutjanus campechanus, assembly GCA_027495735.1. Classification (NCBI taxonomy): domain Eukaryota; kingdom Metazoa; phylum Chordata; class Actinopteri; order Lutjaniformes; family Lutjanidae; genus Lutjanus; species Lutjanus campechanus. The sequence continues at coordinate 55,629 of JAJHUR010072915.1, forward strand.
TCAGGGCCAAGGGCAGACCCGGGAAACACTATTCACCAGGGAGAGATGGACGGGGAGATGGGAGAGCGAAGGGGGAGAGAAAGAGAAGAGAGAAAAAAAGAGAGAGATCCAAGGAGAGATGTTACTCTCCCTAACCACCAAGATAGAGGTAAGGCAAGGTCAGACAGTCAGGGATCATCTGATAGTAGCAATCTGTACTTGTGTTACTCACACCATCCCTGGCCCCCTTAAAATAATTCAGGGATCTTCCCTGGTATGTAGGGCGACCTCTTACATCACTGCTCAGCTGGGACTTGCAGTCACTGACACTAAAAGCTACAACTAACTGCAAAACAAGCGGGAAATATCGACTGTATATGTATGATCCTAGGCCCCAGGATGCTGAGGAATAATGAATTCATTTAGACCTCCTGTAAGGTTGATTAGTTTGATGTCCACCACTAGAAACTACTGAAAAATTATTAATAGCATACATTTTAAATCAATAATGCTTAAAATGACTAGTAAGTAACATTGGAATAACACTTTCATGAAATATTCTCTCCAGAATTATTTGTTTGCTGGAACTTCCTACATGATCATGTTAGATATTCTCAAACACTATTGTCTTTTCAAATTAATTAATTATTATTTAATTTTATTTCATATAATATATTCTATTTTTTTACTTCCCACTTATTTTATTGTTTTATTATACATATCCAATTCATTTTTATTGCTCAGCTGTTGGTCTTATTTATTATTTTATTTCTTCATTCTTAGCATTAAATGGTTTTAATTCACGTTTTATTAATTTTTACTGGTGTCCTGCTGGTTATTTTACCTTTTTATTCGTACGTATGGTATTCAACCTACATGTCTTATTTATTTGTGTTTGTATTAATTGTGCTTACACATGTCTAACATTTTATTCTTACACTCTCTCCATAGTCTTTGTAGCTGCTCACATACTGTGCATCTGGAATGAAATGTGCTATATAAATAAAGTTTTGCTTGCTTGCTCAAGGTATTTTAAATATATACCTCTATAAATACATATGTGACATCTTGATTGGTAGATTGTACCATTTTCAGTCCAATTATCGAGCACCATCTCAAAGAATCTCCTCCTCTCTTCTTTCTTCAACCCCCTCACTTCCCACAACCATCTTTTTCACAAGAAAAAAAAAGCTCTTTCATATTTACATGCAACATTATTGTTGGATTTTTGAACATCATGCTGCTATGAATGCAAAATAAGCCCCTCTAACCACATGCTCCCTAACATGCAATTATTTCCCAATAGCCCAATTCCCCAGTTACACTGCAAATAACTGGTTCAACATCAAATGACAAGGAAATCTTCACTGTGTGTTGCTGGTTAAGAAAAAAAAGCCTGAAAATTTCAGAACAATTACTCTAATTTAGCAAAAACATAGATCACAGTTATATTGCTTCCAGTGGGTGGAGCAAGGCACTAATAATGACAGGCTAAAAGGTTTAATTCCCAGTGTATCTTAAAGTTCCCACAAGTGTTTTTATCATATAAGCATTGTGTTATATGTCACCTATACGCCTACGCCCATATCTGGTCCAACAATGAAAGAAAGTCATTTTGTAGATATTCTTGGGTATTTTTAATGGTATTCCAGAGCTTGTCTCCCTGAATCAATTGAAAACTAGTTGATGACTCATCCTGCACTTGGAGGTGTACACTAAACATGTGGCCAATGAAATGCTTTCTTGCTAAAGATGCCACTGGAGCATGGAAGGAGAATACATCTGTTCATGTTTTTGGAGAAAATATTTTCTGGTTTCCCCTCTGATGTTGTGCGGCTGCTGTATTTGCAGTTTCCCTGATGGACAGATAGCTTTAGCAGCTTACTTGTTGCTGACATAACTAACCATAACTGTTAGCCGCCAATTAAAACAGTCACTGCAGTCACTGGGACGAACACAGCCTTTGAGACTGACTGGGAATATTGAGGTCATTTACAGAGTGTCCGGATGAAAAGATAGCTTTACTTGTTGCTGAGGTAAGTTAGTTAGCCTTTAACTGCTGTAAGCCCGGTTAGTCATGACTCAGGCCTGGGATGCTGGGAGCTAAACCCTGCCTATTTCCCAGCCTAGTCCCAGTTGTCAAACTGGGTTGGTCTTGGAGGCGGTTGCCCTCCCAGTCTGGCTGTGTTCACTGTAAGCTCTCAGTCTGTATATAATAAGCACTCCGCTAGCCATTTCATGGGAACTTTAATGATAAGAGGATGATTATATGTCTGGAAAGAGCAGATTTTTACATGTATTTTGCAAAGTAATGCATTTTATACTGGCTATTCAGTACAAAATGTCATCGTCTTATCTGATAACCCTAACCTGAGTGTTACTATCTATCATTTGAGGTTGAACGGTGTTATTTTTACAATGTAAAGTCCAAATGTGCATCCAACTGCATTCTCCACAAAAATAAATGAATAAATACATAAATTAAAAAAATTCCAAACCAACTCACTTTTTATACAGGAGAATGGCAATGACGATGCAGATGATGAAGACTACAGCCAGGACCGGGCCCACCACCCATATGAGTCCATCACCAGTGTCTACTGGCAGGGGGTCCATCGAGAGCTCGGGGGTTGTCACTGTGTCAGTATAAGGGCTGGTAGCAAACATTTTCTGAACAGAAAAATCAGGTACCAGTTAAGATAGAGCATGAAACAAATAGATGAAAAGATGAATAAAATTGTAGGGAACCGTATCCAAAGTAGACATATTAAGTTAACTGGGTTGAGCAGAACCATATTAAGTGTATGAAATTAAGATGAACAAAACTGAAGTGAACCATGATTAAATAAACAGAAGTGAAAAAAAGAAACTGACAAAAAGTAAGTCAGCTGAACTATGCTGAACTGGGCCGAACTGGTAACTCACCCCAGTGGTGGCGTTGAGTTCAGCCAGCAGGAAGAAGACATAGTCGTGGCCAGGTTCAAGAGGCTTGTTCTCACAGATGTTGTGGCGGTGGTCCGATCCCACCGTGAAGCTGGGGGGCAGCTGCCTGAAGCAGGCTGTGATGTAGGGCTTCCTCTGGTCCAGCTGAGCCAGCTGACGGCGGGAACGACGCTTCAGGGTCACATCCCGCAGCAGCTGATTGATGTGAAAGGGGATTGGTTTACTTCAGCTTTTTTATATGTTCTTTTTTGGATTCTCATCCATTCATTAATTCATTTAACTTTTGTTTTAACTTGGAATCACATCAATTTTCACTTAGTCTTTTAGATTACTGCAGAGTATAAAAAAGATCCTTGCCAACAAGAAACACAAACTTAGATAAAAATGGTGATGCAAAATGAGAGAAAAAAGGAGTTTAAAATTTAAAGCAAATAAATCAACTAAGACACAACGGCTGTGACATTAAAAAATGAAATTGGCCTAAGGATAAAAATGAGTCAAGGTTTAGATCGTTCTACATGTTACTCCAGGTTGCAGAGGTACAATGAGAAAAAACAGGATTTTTCAAGCTCAGTAAGAACAGCCGGCACCTGCAGCGTAATTCAGTCATTTGAGTGTGTTTAATAAGAGCTCACATTATAATGAAGCATTGAATCATTATCCCATTTTGTTTTTGCTGTTTGTACATAAGTCCCAAATTATCTGACAGATCTTCAAATAGAGCTACAACAAGACTACAACTAAGTCTGAGCTACTTGTTGCTAATGACAAAAGGTTTATTTATATAATTTGGTGATCGTAAAAGCTTGTTTAAAAAAGGCTAAGAGAGACAGATGCTTTAAATCAATCAAGAGAGATAAACTCAAAATTGTTTGCCATTACTGAGTCAAAGTCTTCGGTTTTTCATGAGAATATATATGATACAATACCATATGATACCATACGTTAGCATACCATACGACACACTTTGTCCCTGTAGGAAAATTTGTCTTGGATATAGATGCTGTGTATATATACAGCATATATAGTTGCCTTTCTAGTAAAGTAGTAAAGTTACTTGTGGATTTAAAGGACCAGTCTGAAGGATTTACCGGTGTCTAGCGGTGATTTTACATCCCCACCCCCCCTTCCAAGAGTGCAGGAGAACCTATGGTGGTCATGGAAAACTTGACAAAATCCCAAAGGCCATGCCAAGAGCCAGTGTTTGGTTTGTCTGTTCTGGTCTACTGTAGAAACACGGTGGACTCTGTGGAAGAGGACCCACACTTTCTGTAGATATAAATGGCTCATTCTAAGGTAACGAAAATACAGCAATTCTTCTTTTTAGCTGATTATACACTGATAAAAACATACCTATGAATATTAATTTCCATTTATGCCACATTCTGCCAATAAATCCCTGTAAATCTTACATACTGGTCTTTTAAGTGAATGTTTTGTACAAGAGCAAGCTCCCTTTAAGTGAACTGACTGAGACCAAACTGAAGGTGTAACTACACCCTTAGATTCAAAAAGCTGCTAACTGTCTGGCAATGTTCCATGTAACCAGGCTCCAACACCCCCCAACATCCAACCCTTTTCATTCGTTTCAAACTGCAGACAGAGGCGGGCACTAAGCAGAGGGAATGTGTGTAATCCCAAATCCAATAGGGATGGTTGCCGTTGATCTGGCACTCAAGGTGACCCCGGGCTATGGGAAGAGTGGAAGAAGACTGTGTAATTCTCTCTTCTGCATGCTCGGGGAGGGGTGGGGGACTAGCATAGCTGAGATGAACGTCTGTGTTGTGTGTATACATGTCCGATACATGGTGTGTACTGTACAATTTGATTTGCATATGTAACTGTTAATAACACAGACATGTGTCACTGAAGTACCTCCCTAAAAAACACAGTTTTGGCATTTAGGCGTTACTGATGTTTTGACATTGCCTCTTCCAATTACATATTTCATTCTTTTGACCCAGTGCAACAAATTAACGTTATCATTTCAGGTGTGCCAGAATAACCTCTATCCTACCTCTTCCATGTCCATCTCATCGGGGTTCTTCAGGTTTTTGACAAGTCCTGACGTCCTCTTGAGTGGCACCACAACCACATAGAAGTTCCTGGAAACAGCAAAGTACATTACCCAAAACCATAGTGACTTTTTATTGTTATTGAGTGGCATTGTATGTAAAAACATTCACCACAGGGTTGACAGGAAATTGAAGTGAGGGGTCTGGCAGGGATCTGTCAGAAATCCTAAACTACCTAAAATTCGATTTAAACACATCTTACACATCTTGAGATCTCAATCCATATCACATCAGATCTCAAGCATCTCGAGACTTAAACCTAAATACTTCAACCCACAAAGATAATTCAGACAGAGCTTGCAGAACCCATCTTTCAGTGGACTATACTCACTTGACATCCTTGTTATCGACGGGTGGAAAGGACATGGTGAGCATGTTGTCAGGCTCAGCGTAAATGTCCAGCTTGGGTTTCTTGACCAGAATGAGTGGCGCGGTCTTGGCAACCACACGGTGTCTTGGCCCACCATCCATGCTTTCTTGGCAGGTCACCCTGAACTCGTAGGTGGTGTTGTGCTTCAGCCCAGTAATGAGTACCTTCATCTGCTTGGCATCCACGTCCATCCTCTGACGGTTGTACTCAATCTAGAGTTCAAGAAATGGTCCAGAAGTTAAATCGATAATCGATAAGAGGGATATTTGCATGTCCTGTATCATTTTGGTAGGTCAGTAGAGGAAGTGTTTGAAGACTGGGCAGGATGGGCAGGTAAGGGTGCAGATTTGAGGTAAGAATGGATATACACTTTAATGATTACTTGAGTGGGTACGTTGGAAATTAGTATTATTGGCAGGTGATATTTTCTTATTTCTTAAACTCACCGTGCATTTGTAAGGAGACCTGCTTTCAGAAAACTTCCAGGCAAGGACCACTGTGGTCTTGGTGGCCCACTTGACAGTGAAATTCTTTGGAACGTCTGTTGAGTGGACAAATGCAAGAAAAAAAA
>JAJHUR010072916.1:9924-21144 GCA_027495735.1 Lutjanus campechanus
TGTACCCTCCCTGCAGTGGCTCTGTGCCCCACCAGGGGGGGCAGCCGCACACAGTAAGAAACACTTCTTATGCAATCCTGGCTTGATGTTGCCCAGTGGAAAAAAAAAAGTTTCTCACATTAATCTTTTCTTTGTCTTATGAGAAATAAATGAGATTCTTATTCTAAGCTCACTGAAGTCTAGTCTGTTGCTCCTAAACCCAGATTTAGGATAAAAAAGGAGCAAAACAAAAGAAAAGCAGGAGATCTTCTGCTGAGCTCATAAGAGTCTCAGTTTTCTACATGGAGCAACAAGACTTCAGTTTGACCACTGAGACAAATTTAAGATCTCATTTACGACAGCTGAGTTTTCTTTTAGATCTAACTTAGATCTAATTCTAACAAATTAGTCTCGAGCTGATGAGACAAATGTGATTTCTGAAGAATGAGAAAATGGTCAAACTCTCATATTGGTCTTAATTTGAGTTCATTTGTGTTTGGAGACACAGGCTAGACAAAGACAAGATCTCATCTTGAACTTTTCCTTCTCATTTTGAACTTTTCCTTACCTCTGAGTAGTCAGTGATATTAAAACCACCCATTTACTGGAAGTCATGCAGATTACTCCCTCTGCTGGCAGCATTTAAAACCGTCTTTAAAGTCTTTTCTAGATCATTTTTTAGTGCCAAAACAAGACAAGTAACCAAAACCAAAGCTCCCCAAAAACTTTCCTTGTTTGGGAAGCTTTGTTGAACATCATCCATGTCTTTCTCTTTCCCAATATCTTGAAATAAAGTAAGTTAAAAGTAAGTTTGAAAAATGATTAGATCACAGCAAAATAAGGAAAATTCTTAAAGTCTTCTTTCTAAATATGAGACTTACGTCAAATACCTTATGTTACAACCACACTAAATGGAGAAAGGAACATGTTTTAAAATATATGTCTTAATAACATTACTCCAAAAAAAAAAAAAGGAAAAAAGAAAAAGCTCATAAACAAAAAAGAAGCAGCCATTAAAATTTCTGACAAGGAATACATGAAACAAAGACGCTGTGGTCACCACATACTCGCCTGTCAGCCGAGCAGTCCAGAAGCAGAAGTAAAAATTTGAGATTTATGGGATGACGGGTTGTTTCACTTCTGTTTTCACACCCGTTTAGTTGGAACAAGAGCTGCTGCTGGCTGTGAGTAGAAAGTCACTGAATGAGCAGGAGGGTTTTTTACACTCTTTAACCTCCGTTGGTATGGTCGAGTGATGAGGAAGAAGAGTATATCCCTCAGGGTGAGTGGTTTCCCCATTTTTTGAATAATCACCTTAATGTCCTTATCTGTGTTTTGAACTGTCGGTGGTATTGATTTCATCAGGGAATTTTGGTACTTTTTAGTGGTTTGTACCTTTTTGAATCATATTATCTTTAAGGAATGTGAATCTGTTGTTTTAATATAGATTTGTTTAATCTTTAGAGCTAAAATGGAAAGAGTTTTGTGTTCGGGGGGGGAACTAGTAGGTAGCCTGTATCTTATTACTGTAATGCAATATAACAACACCAAGTGTAAAAGAGTTGAATCAACACGATCTCATGAAAAAGTGAACATTTAAAAGCTTTTGTGTGGGTAGTAAATATGGTAGTAGTGTTGTTTTTTACAGGTGTTCTCATTATTTTGTCCACCCAGTAGGCTTTGTTATACAAGCTGGGAGACTGTGCAACAAAAAATGTGGTTTCCTGTGTGGAGGCGCATAAGTAGGTGCCACTGTGTGAAACATGAAGCCATGGCACGTTTAAAAAACTTCTCAAGAGACACTTTTATCCTTAATGTAATACTTATCACCCTAACATACCCTGCTACCTCGAACTGTAATCAATTTTTAATTACTTCCTGATTGACCAGACAGACAGAGCCACAGCATGACATCTATGAGATAAGTTGAAGAAAGGATGTTTAAAACTTGCTTTAAACAGGAATCGTTGGGTTTTAGAAGACATCAGTATTGGTTCTGGGGAAACAATTGAGCTAAAGTACAGTAAAATACAGGATAATTAAGATTTAGGCTATAGATAATTAAAATAATGGACCCTTGTCCTACCCTTCATTGTAACTAGCTAGCTACAATTGATGTAGATTAGCTAGTTAGTTAACGAGCATCTTCCCAACATTAGCTAGCAAATATCACAAGCTAACAATTGGTGTAGATTGGTAATCCAGATAGCTAAGTTAGCTAGTTAAGATGTGAATATCTATTTGCCACTTTTACGGGTCCCAAGCAACAGCTTTTAACCAGCTTAATAATTTGGTTTTCTTTTCAACATAGATGAATGAATAAAGATGACACTGACCAAGCTTGGTACCTAGTCGAACTTCGGTCAGCTTTCTCTGTTCCTGTTTCCTGCATTTAGCTTTGTGCTTGGCTCTGCTATGACATCTTAGCCCATGTTATCAAGATGTGACTTAACTAGCGAGCTAATATACATCAATCATTAGCTAGCAAGTTACAGCACTAGCTAACTAGCAAGCTAATCTACATCAGTAGTTAGTTAGCTTAGTAGTTAGTTAAATCTGATAGCTAACATTAGCAAGCTCATATTAGCAAGCTAGTGAGCAAAATGGGGTGAGGTTTAGGATGGGAATGACTTTAGTTGCTGCCTTGGGCAATTTGCTATGTGTCTAGACACATGATGCATTATCTGATACAAAAAGAATGCAAATACATCTCTCCATAGGCCTTAATAGTATTACTTGTTCAGGGATAAAAGTGTATTTTTTGACTGTAACTAAAAGAATTCAATATTTTCTCTGGATTTTTTAAAAACCATATCTGAAATACTTCAGAAAGTTAAGTCTACTGTCACGGCAGCATTAGTAAAGCTGTGCAATCATACACTGGCGAGGTCGTAGCAAGAAATTTGCTAAATACCGAATCCCCTTAATGCCACATCACTGCTCCATGGAGCTTTTGAACATCTTTTTAATTTTGTTTTTAATTTTACAGTCCACATCTTTACTTTAAGGATCCTATCTTATCTCAGTTTAGGAAATCCTAAATACTTAATTCAACATTGCTTATGAACTTGTATGTCATGTTATGTTACCTAGCAACCGACACAACTTTTCTCATATCACTGAGCTAAACGACTTTGATCTGTTTGTTTCTTCTCCTTGAAACATACTGAAGCATGCACTGAAACATACCAAAAAAAAAAAAGCATAAACAGCGATGGGCACTTAACTTAAAAATAGATAAGCTGAAGGTGTCAGTAACATTTGTGCAGAAATCCAAAGATTTTCTTTGCTAAACAATGCTAACTTGGGAGCTGAAAGAAAGGGTTTGGGCCAAGATAATACTGGTCCCCACACACTATGTATCCAGCATCCATTGTGTAAAAGTAATCAAAGAGCAGCATAAACAAGTTAGTTAACACTACTGTTAGCTACTGTTAGCTAACACTACCATTAGCTGCTGTTAGCTAACAGTACCCTTAGCTACTTTTGGCAAACACTAACATTGGCTACTGTTTGCTAGTTAGTAAGTTAGCTACAATTACAGGTGAAAAAGGGGGTTAGGACAGGTTAACAATAGAAATCTGTCTGTTATTCTAAAGTTAATAGAGTTTATATTTGGGACGTTAGGCTTTCTTAGACTTTACAATGCAGCTTGACCTTGGTATCCTCAGTGGCTCCGTTTGATATGCTGGGCAAATTTTGCCCAGTCCAGGAAATGCATGAATTTTTCACAGATTGGGACTGTGACATTTATCTCAATTTGGCAATTTCAACGCTGCTATATGAGGCGTTTCTTCAGTTAAAGAATGAAAACAATATCACAAGTTTTGTACCAAGTTGAGCCTATCTAAAACACGTTCTCATAGCTTTAAATATGAAATTAAAATAAGAAATGTTTGTGAGTAATCACTGGTAAGATCCCCCTTTATGTTATTTTAGACAAACAGTGAATTGCATTATTTGGAAACAAGCTCCTTAGGGATGTAATTGTCATGGATAGTTTCCTCCTCTAGTGAACCATGGCACTGTCCAGATGTCCAGATCCTATGGTGATTGAACCCTCCAGCCTGATGAACTGGGATGTGATTGGCTCTGGGGGTTTTGGACAAATCTACAAGGCCAGGCATCACGAATGGTGCTGTGATGTGGCCATTAAACTGCTTCATTACGATGATGGGTAAGTGGTTACAAAGAGTTTATGTCTGGTGCAGTTACAAGTGGGCGTGAATTACTCATAATGCAAACAAATACACACAGGAAGAGCACATCTTTGCTGCATGAGGTCGACATGATGCGACAAGCAAGCAACCCGTATGTTATTCAGGTCCTCGGGCTCTTCAAGGGTAGACCGCCCTCCTCTGGCCTGTCAACACAGCTTGGTCTGGTCATGGAGTACATGGAGAGAGGAACTTTGGCCACACTACAGGTAACCAGTGGTGATATAAGCACCAAAGTATTATGAGCAAAATGTACTTTAAATATCAATACATACCACTGCCCATCTGCTTACTTTTCTTCCCACTTTATTCTTTTCTTCCTTTAAACTAATTGACCTTTCCTAAACTGTTTACTCTGTGCTCGTTCAACAGTTAAAGGGACACTTCAAAATGAAATATATGTCTCTCTCTAAAACTCATGACCCAGTTACTCAAGATAATCCACAGATCTTGTTGTGAGTAGTTTCATGCAGGAACTACATTTTCTTCTGTGGAAGAATCAACCAGAACTAGTTTCTTTCTCTACTAGAAAGGAAGTAGTTCTAGGAAAAATAAGTATTTTTGATTTTGGGTGAACTATCACTTTAAGCAAACTAGTACCTGGTAAAACATTCACCCTGTTGCTGGGGGACCAATAAAAGCGACATATAACTACATTCTAACTTAACTAATGTGAGCAAAATGATAACTAACGATTTGCTGGCTGATTAGCTAGCATTTTGCTAGTCTTAGCTATTATTAAAGGTTATACCTTTACCTTCTATAGGTTCATATATTGCATCTATAATGTAGCTAGCTAGCTAATGTAGCCAGCTGGTTGGCGTTTTGCTAACTATTACATGTAACTCACTAGCTAACGGTTGGTGTAGATTTGCTAGCTGGCCACCTAGCATTTTGTTAACATTAGTTATCAGATGTAATGAGCTACACAGTTGATTTAGATGAACTAGCTGGTTACCTGGAGTATTGCTAAGATTTGACATGTGACTATGTGTCACTTTTACAGGTCCCCCAGCAACATCTTTTAACCATAATCAAAAGTTAGTTTTAGAACTAAATAGAACGTAGTACAGGTACCAAGGGGATGGCAACAGAGTGCTGCTGGAATGATAGTGCGCTGCATTTACCTCGGATGTTGGAAGTCAGAGCTGGGAATGATCATAGTTAACCGTGTTGCATTACAACAAGTCAGAAAAAAAATATTGTGCTTGATACGCATACAAACACCATGACATACAGTAGTGGGTGTATGACTGATTTATGAGACAGAAGTGCAGATAAACAGCTTTCACTGCTGTTGATGCTCAGAGCAGCCATATTGGATTTTGAGGTCAGGGTTGGTGAGGTTCCTCCGACTTTCCGAGTTGTGAATCTGATTTCAGGGGGTGTTCTAGTTGAAATTCAGAAATTCTGACTTCCCAGTTGAACTGGAATGCACCATTTGTTCTTAAACCCAAATGAGTTAGCATATTAGCACTTCCGATTCCCTCGTCACAAAGTGATTTTTTAAAAATGGGTTTTTGGTAATCTGCCTGAAATAAGGTCTGTAGTTAAAACAAGGTGATGATATTTTCAAATTTTGTTCTGTCATTACACATCAGTAAATGCCCCACTTTTTTTTTTTACATGTCTTAAGAGAGGTGGCTGTTAACAAGTGGCTAAATGAGACTACAGAGGGGTAGCGCTGAGCCGGAGTGATGCTAACCTCTGGGTTGGCCAAAAAATGTCATTCCCTACAGTACACTATTGTGATGTACTCTATTTGTTTTTGTTTTTTTCTATCAAGCTTTAAATATACAACTACTAACTGTACAATGTAGTATTATAATGTAATAGGGCTACTATAGCTTCACTGTGCAACCTACTAACAATACTGTTCCTTCATTTCCATGTCTTCTACATGGATCATCAACTGGTGAGGATGCAGACTTTCTTTCTTGGGACATTTAGCTGCAGTCTCAGTCTTTTAGCTTGATATATCACATATGGTATGGAGCCATCAAACATACACCTGTAGTGCTAATAAGGAAATGTAACAAAGTATGCTCACATGCTAATGGAGAGCAGGGTAAACATTATACACTCTGAGACATAAAGGTGCGAAGTAGAACCATAAACGGTTCCTGGTAGAACCTTTTATAAAAGCTCCACTTGGACCCTTTGATAAAGTTCTACCTAGAACCTTGCTGCCAGAATCTACGTTCCTTCAGTCATCTAAGGGTGCTGACAAGAACCCACCCAGGGGGTTCTACCAAGAACCTCTTTATATTCCAAACATTTTATCTAGAACCCACACAGGAGGTTCTGTGAAGAACTCTTTTATATTATGGTAAAAAAAGAACCATTAATGAAAGAGTTCTTCGAAGACTTAAACAATCCTCAAAGAACTCTTACTTCAAAAAAAGGGTTCTTTGGATGAAAAGGGTTCTTAATGAAACCTTTTGTCTTACACAGAACACTTGATTAGCTCTTTCTTCAAAAAAGAGTTCTTCAGAAACAAATGGCTCCCTTCACGAAGAACCCTTTTGGAACCCTTATTTTCAAGAGTGTACCTCCATCAGCATGTTAGCATTGTCATTGTTAGCATGGTAGCATGCTAATGCAGACCTACTTTCCTCTTATTTCCATTTTTCTTCATGTCTTTCTTATATTGTATAAAGAGTGTGTATAGCTCAGTATGACACAGTCACCATTCGTATCCTCTCTGTAACTGTGGACACTATCTGACATTTCTCCATCAGAAAACCTTATGTGGAAGTCCACCCTGGCCGCTGGTCTTCAGACTAGCTCACCAAGTGGCTCTGGGTATAAACTTCCTCCACAGTCGGACCCCTGCCCTGCTACACCTGGACCTGAAGCCCAGCAATGTCTTGCTGGACTCAGATCTCAAAGCCAAGGTGAGTTCCAGTCTCTAAGGGATGGCCAGGCCTGGTGCACATTTTCTTCATATTACCATAATCATTGTGCCTAAATGGAGGTTTACAATTTGTTAATTAAATATTTGTACATATCATGTCCTACAAGAGTGGCGGTGTTTGTCACTTTTTGTTTTCCAGGACTGTTCCACTTAGTCCTGTCCCACTGTGCTGTGATTGGCTTGTTCTTGTTGCCTCAACAATGTGTCTGTGTGATTCTCAGAGATCTGCTCAAAGTTGTAAAAGGGTCTATTTGAACTGTAAACCATGTTTTTTGTTATCAAAATGAAAGTTTCTGTTCCTAAATCTAACCAAATAGCTAACCAAATAGTCCCTAAACCTACCTAAGTAGTTTTATTACCCAAAAATAACCAAACTGTGATGGAAAACAAAGACCACACTACACTCACAGCCACTCACACTCACAGCCAATCACTGCACAGTAGGGAGGACTGGGGCAGAACAGACTTGAGGTGGAGGCTAGTCTATCTAGCTAGTTAGCTAGCATTTTGGGAACATTAGCTGACTCAAGATGTGACTATAGTTGGCTTTGGATTAGCTGGCTACTAAGCTAGCATTTTTGTAACATTAGCTATCAGATGTAACTAGCTAGCTAACTATTAATGCTGATTAGCTAGTTAGTGAGCTATCTAGTGTTTTGCTAACATGAGCTATTTAAGATGTATAGGCCTATATATCTTTTACAGGTCCCCCAGCAACATCTTTTAAACATCTTTTAAAAAATGTTTTTCTTTTTTACATGGACGAGGCTAACACATAGCATAGCCAAGTACCGGAAATAGGAAAGAAGAAAGTTGAAAAAGGTTCTGCTGGGCATTAAACATGCTCAACTGGGGTGGGATTTAGGATAGGTCAATTGACTAATCTTTCAGCACTAATTCTAACCCTGATCTATGCTGACTGTATCCCGGTTCTCTCCAGCTTACAGATTTTGGTCTTGCGCGGCTCTACCACAGTGTCACACGGGTTTCCAAGAAAGACAGTGAAGAGGAAGGGGGGACCATCAGCTACATGCCACCAGAGGCGTTTGACTTGTCGTACAGCCCTACCCGAGCCTCTGATATCTACAGGTACAGACAGCACTGAACCAGCACTTGGATAATTTTATTTTTCATATAAGAAATAATGACCCCTAATTTTACATTGACAGGCTTTACATGATAACACTAATTCTGATTTTTGAAATATATAAATAGGTCATAGTAGCAATAATAATAATAGAGTAATTTTATCACAAGGGTCATTTAAAGTACGTTTCATTTAGTCATCTCTTTAAGTAAAAGGAATACATTTTTGGAAATAAGAACAAAAACTAATCTGGAAAGCAGATTGTGAAAAGGTGAAAAATTCACTGATCTCTGATAAGTCACGTGTGCATGAACACATGCACATGGACATGTAAACACAGATAGAGGAACATACACACATAGATAAACATACATACTCATAAATACTACATGTATGCCTGTGCACGAACCCACACACACACACACCCATAAATATTGTGCACATACACATGTATTACCATGAATTAGGGAACTTACACACACTCATACACATGTGCACCATATGTAAATGATGGTAAAGGGAAGTAAATTTTGTAGTTTTTAAGTATGACCATGTCATATGTATGACAATATCACTATTTATTATGTGCTCACTTTAGTCCAATGCACTCTTGGTAATGGTGACATGTGAGGACTTTTCTTAAAGGTACAGTTCACCCCAAAATCAAAAATACATATTTTTCTTCTTACCTGTGCTATTTTGGTGTGAGTTTCCATATTTTGGAGATATCAGCTGTAGAGATGTCTGCCTTCTCTCCAATATAATGGAACTACATGGCACTCAGCCTGTGGTGCTCAAAGTGCAAGCAGCTATGGTCAAATCTACCAGAACTACTTTCTTTCTACAGAAAAAAAAAAAAAAAGTTCCCACATAAAATTGAAACTGAGTAACCCTGTCATGAGCCACTGAGTCCCCATATATAAGTAAAGGCAGACAGTGATCTGTCCCTTTAAGGTTAAAAAGCCTAACCAGGGACAGAGATCGCAAATTAGCCTGAGCTAGAAATCCCATATGTAGCACCTGTCATCTGTCACATGTTATTGTAACCTGTTGCAATGTTTTTGCATTGTCCCTGATAAATAAATAAATAAATGAATAAATAAATCAATAAATAAATCAATAAATAAATCAATAAATAAATCAATAAATAAATTTAGTTTTGTTTAACCAGAACCATTTTTTATTGCTCTCATCAAACTCACCAGACTCCCTTTGTAGAAGTGGTAATTCAATCACTGTCATCATCATCATTTATTCATTCATCTACGTTGAAAAGAAAAACACATTTTGTTGCTGGAGGACCTGTAAAAGTGACATATAGGCCGATAGTCACATCTTAATTTGCTAATGTTAGAAAAAACCTAGCTAGCTAACCAGTTTGCTAATCAACAGCATTTGTTAGCCAGCTAATTAGCTAGCATTCTGCTAACATTTATTAACTTTAGATGTCTGTGTAGGTTCTCAGTCATCCAGGTCATGGTATCCGTAGCAAGGTTTGTTGTAGGCAACTGGACTTCATAGAGTTCTTGAAGACGTTTCGCCTCTCATCCAAGAGGCTTCTTCAGTTCTTATTAACTTTAGATGTGACTATATAAGTTGTGTTTACAGGCCCTGCAACGACATCTTTTAACCTTCAAAATGTGGTTTTCTTTTCAGCAGAGAAAAGCTTGATCATTGTCATCGCCGTCTTTATGCAAACTCAACAGAAACAAAGTCAAATTCACCAAAAACGACTTTCCGCTGCACCCACAATCACCAACTCTGGTTGTTTGGTCAAAATAAAACCTTAATTAAACGCTTTAGATGTGAAAATATCAGGACAGGATGAAGAAGGAGGTCGTACATCAAAAGAGCAGTGAGCGGAAATGGTGTGTACAGCCAGAATATTTTTACCAACGACCAGAGGTGGTGATTGTTGGGGCTGTGAAAAGACAATCTAATACGAATTTCTAAACCTTAGATACAAAAAAGTGGGGAAAAAAGGATTGAAAAACAGTGAAGTTACCCTTTAACTACAGGTTTAATCTTGACAGTTAATGAAAATACATCTGGCACGGTCCTCTGACACGTGAGGGAAATAGCTTCGGGAAATTTCACAGAGGACTTCACAGAAGAAGCATTCATTGTAATTGCTCAAACATCCAGGTATGCAGCTGACTTCCTCACCTGATAAACCACACCCAAATACTTAACACCTACCTCCCCACTCCAAATATTTTGCCACCGATATTGTTGTTGTGACTGATTCTCACATGAAAGACAATTTACAGATAAAAACAATTTTTTTTAAAGTAATAATTTAGTCATCCTGGCATCTAACTGTGTGTCTCTCTTTCAGTTATGGTATACTCTTATGGTCAATCGTCACAGGGAAGCAACCATATGCAAGTAAGTGGCAATGGTGCCATTTTGTCATATTTTTCTCACAATGTTTCCACTGCCTTTCTTAGCCTCTAAACATCTTACTCTTTCTCTTCATATGTGAGTGAGTGTCTTGAGATTTGCATTATGAGACATGGTGCAAGAATGGCAGGAATTCATTTTTTATGTCCACACCTAATGTTTGTTCTCTTGGCTCTGAACTGTGGTGTCACATGTTTGCACGAGTGAGCTGCAGCTTCTTGTATTCTACAAGGTAGAAGGGGTAGTAGTAAGAATACCACACACAGGGGGGCGTCTACTTTAGTGACAAATTCTGCTTAGCTACACATAGACTGGATTGCACCAACAAAGATTAATTTAATATATAAAAGTAGTAAAAGTAGTCGTATAAAAGATGGGTCAACCATCAGTCTGCAGCTTGTTTGCTGGCTAGATAAAAAGTCAACAAAACTTTACATTATTTGCTAGCTAGCTAAAAGATTAACAAAACATAACATGGTTTCCTAGCTAGCTAAAAACCTAAAAACTGGGTATATTGTTTGCTATCTAGCCAAAAAGAAAAAAGAAAAAAAAGTTGCATCATTTGCTAGATAGCTTTGTTTTTTGCTAGCTAGCTAAAAAGTTTTAGCCTAAGAAGA
>JAJHUR010072917.1:8960-49369 GCA_027495735.1 Lutjanus campechanus
AGCCCAGTGATAAGTGATACAGCCGTCTGGCAGGCTGCACTGCTGGCTGTTCATTCCCACCACCCAGTAATAATAATCACCTCTGATATGATAATCAATCAAACTTCAAACTGGCCCTGTGCTGCCTGTCTTACACCTACACACACGCATGCAAAGTGTGTGCACAAACAGCATGTAGTAAAAAGTCTAAAATTTCTTTTGTGCACATGAAAGGTTTATTTCTCTCAAATTTGTCAAAGATATAGATGATATAGAGATGCTGATTAACCAGCATGATTGTTGCACAGGTGTTGCTTGGGCTGGTCATGATAAAAGGCCACTCAAAAAAAGTGCCGTTTTAAAAGACATTTATTAGGCTCAGATACCATTTTTTCCCAGGAGGGCAAAATCATGATCCACCCTTCTCTGCCTCTGCTGGGCTAATGCTCGTCCTCACTGGTTGGGTTGGTTTAGGCATGAGGAGTGGTTGTTTAGGGTTAGGGTAAGAGTATCAGGGTAAGCCAGTCAGAGGCAGAGTAGGGCGGAACATGACTTTGGTATCTGTAGCCCTGTGTGAAATAACTAACACATCCTCATATCTACGTGACAGAACCAGTCGATTGCCAATTACTCCCAAAACAACACATAATACAATTGGGGAGAACCAGCAGCGACAGGCTAACTGGATCTTAACTAGGTTACGTAAGTCACGTGACATAACTCATGTGACATTACACGTGTGATTTATGTGGTCACAGTTTCGTTAGGTTTAAGCACAAAAACTATTTGGTTGGGGCGGACGTTTAGCTCAGTGGGTAGAGCGTCCGACCCATGTATGGAGGCTGTAGTCCTCTGCAGCAGCCGCTGGTTCGATTCCCGCCTTCGGCCCTTTGCTGCGTGTCATCCCCTCTCTCTCTGCCCCGTTTCCTATCTACTCTTCAGCTGTCGCTATCAAATAAAGGCAAAAATGGCCAAAAAAATAATAATAATAAAAAATTTTAAAAAAACTATTTGGTTAGGTTTAGATAAAGATTGTGGTTGTGAGTAAAATAAGTATGTAACATATGTGTTGTGACTGAAGTGACGTCCATAACAAAAGTTAAGTTATTCAAAGCTTTAAACAGTACTCGCACCCTTGTCTCCTGGGTGAGAAGGAGGAGTATTTGTTTGTCTCAATCCTTCCACAGCACCTCCTCCATGTGCAGACCAGTTGAAGGCACACCTGTCCAATAATCATGCTGTTTAATCAGCATCTCTATAAGTCACACCTGTCAGGCGGATGGATTATCTTAGCAAAGAAATTCTCACTAAAACAGATATTTTAACAAATTTGCTAACAAAATTTGAGAGAAATAATCTTTTATGTGCATTGAAGAAGTCTTGGATCTTTTACTGGAGCCAAAACAAAAGTGTTGTGTTTATATTTTTGTTAAGAATGTTACTCACAAAGCATATAGGAGGCATGCAAACACATGCTAAAAGACAGAAAAAGGAACAAAGACTTAAAGCCAAATCACACAGGATCCATCATCAAAGAAAACATTAGTTCCAGACTCTCATGTTTCATCCGTCTCAGCCCTTTGCCAGACAAAAGCTCTTAATGAGTCGGGGTGAGAAAGTCAAGATCCAACAGACATCACCTGCTCACAGGCCTCATATTTAAGCCAGTGACAGGCTTTTTGCTAACACAACACCACTTCCCCAAAACTGAGAGAGACACTCTCAGCCCGCTTTCCATGGCCTTATGATATAAATTAGAAAGTGTAAATGCTCAACAGCTCTCAATAGACTGCTGTATCTCTCTATCTAATCACTGAAATGGATACATCTTTACTTTTTGATGTTTCATATTATAGTGTCCATCTGGAAGTCATGGCAAAATATCAGAAGGAGCAGCTGTGGCTGGCCTGTATGCAGAAAGGTGCTGAACTTTTGCGCATGCCTTTTAACATCAATTTCTGCACGTTTGACACACCATCCATCAGAAAATTCCAGGAAATCTTGCCATCAGCCCACAAAAACCACAACGTCAAGATTGGATCAGCAGAGCATTAGGCTAAAAATGAAGCACTATGACTTTAATGTTATGAGCAGTGCCAGGTAGGTATGTGCTGCCTTTGCTTGCCAGGTAAGAGAACGAGACGAGGCATGATTCACAAAGCCGAGAAGCCAGAGCTATGACGTCTGATGTCAGCTTTAATTTCCAAAGCAAATCAGGCAGCTGCCTATTGCCCTCCCTGAATTCATATGTATCATCCACATATCCACATGCAGCAAAAGGCTGCAGAAAGTAGGTCAGGAAACTTTTTCAGATAGGTATAAATACAAATGTATTCTGACAAAATGACGAATATGCAAACTCACTTTTCTAACAAGCCAATGTCCGCCCTGTACCTGAGATGGATAACTCAGGGTGTTCCTGGTTTCCTCACTAGTCCCATGCAGCCTCTCTAAGTGTTTTTCTGGTGTCCACAGAGATGTGTTTTTGAGCCAGAATAACTAGTTTGCCAGCAATCAGGTTAAGATTAAGTAACAGAGAACTCTCTAAAGCACAGATGGGAATGTTACACTCACTGCAAAGATTCAAAAGCCTGATACATAAATATGTGTTACAACCTCTATTCCAAAAAAGATAAGGTTAAAATAAAAACAGAATGCAATGATTTGCAAATACTTGCATTCAACTGAATACAGTACAAGAACAAGATATTTGATGTTCGAACTGATAAAACTTTAGGGATTTTACCATCTACAATCTGTAACATCAGTAAAAGATTCAGTGAATCTGGAGATATCTCTGCACATAGGCAAAGACAAAAACAACACTGAATGCCTGTGATCTTTGACCCTTCAGGCGGCACTAAAACTTCATATAATTGTATAAAAGATACTGCATGGGCTCAGGAACACTTTGGAAAGCCCTTGTCAGTAAACATAGTTTGTCACTGCATCTACAAATGCAAGTTATAACTCTGCCACGCAAAGCGAAAGCCATATATCAACAACAGCCAGAACCGCTGCCAACTTCTCTTGGGCCCGAGCTCATCTGAGATGTTCTGACGCAAAGTGGAAAAGTGTGCTGTGGTCCCCTGAGTCCACAATTTCAAATTGTATTCAGAAATCATGGACACTGTGACCTCAAGGCTGAAGAGAAAAAGGACCATCCAGATTGTTCAGATTGTACAGCCTCATTAGTGCTCATAACATGGCTAACTGACACATCTGTGAAAGCCCCATTAATGCTGTGAAGTACATACAGGTTTTGGAGCAACATATGCTGCCATCCACACATCGAGATGTCCCTGCTTATTTCAGCAAGACAATGCTAAGATGTTACAATAGTGTGGCCTTGTAGTAAAAGAGTTCAGGCACTAGATTGACCTGTCTGCATATCTTGTCTTGGTCCTGTATTCAGTTAAATAAAAGACAAAACAGACCACTGCTTTCTGTTTTTATTTTTGTTTTACACAATGTCCCAGTTTATTTGGATTTTGGGTTGTACTTCGGAAACCAGCAGAAGGGCTTGTTTTGACCTCAAGGTCTTGTAGTGTTTCCATTTCCACTTTGAGTATCAGTGTTTGAGTGGCCAATGCAGAGCCTGAAATGAACTCCTGATGGCACAGGCTCTCACAGAGAGGGCCATGACGTCAGTGCACTGACCCTCGGGGCGATGGACTAAGACGTGACTGCATGCAGAAATTGCTGACCCAAAACCCGCCTTCCCAAATTGAAGGGGAGAGAAGAGTTGGATCTGGGTCACAATGAACTCCAGAGCAGAGGCCAATTCTCACAGGGCTTTGTATCTACTACTGTGTATGCTAACTTCCCAGCAGAGGTTCATCTCCTTCACGTCCAGGACCCAGTGACTAACAGCCCCACTCTGGGTTAATAATGTTCCCAAATACCAGAGCTGTGACTGAGATCAGCCCCCTGGGAAAAAGTGTGGGCTTCAAGGAAATCACCGCTGCCTCCTCACAGGACAATGGTCCAGAAATATTTTACTGCATTTAATTATAGTATTGCAGCACAAAGCAGGGATCTCTGTTTAATATAGGCAACAGTGCATTCCATTCCTTATAATGATCCAGAGGGAGTTCATCTGAGAGAGGGGCTAAAATATATATTAAACACAGCTATATGGGTCAGTGTGAATGACTCTGCAGAAATGTCTCTATCTGTTTTTCTTAACTCTTGTGAGCAACTGCCAACAACAACTGAAAAATAGGACAAATAGCTTCTCAGCGAGAACCAAGATAACTTCATTTCAGTTTTATATAGTATTTGATATTTGCATGAGTCTGGACTTTCAATCAACAAACAGTCAGAGGAGGAAAGAGAGGACTTTTAAAATAACTTTAGCCATGGTGAAGCTGGTGGCCTGGGAGAGGACCGGAGAGGAAATGTGACCGAACCAGAAAATAGAGATGTGGAGAAGTCCCAGTTAGGGCAAGTGATGGGAACAACAGAAACTCAGGAACTATTTTATGATTTAGAAACATGAAAAGTTGGGTACAGGTAGTAGGGTATTGTAAGGATTTTACTGATACTGATATTATTATTGATACTGCTTATCGATACCGATACTTATCTTATGGATAAAACTTGCCATAATTTGGTGTGAAATTTAAAGATTGTTTCCTGAGTTAATGCATTTAGCTGCATTTTCATCAAATCTAAGAAACTGAGCCCACACACACGGTTACAGATTTCCATATCATGTGTCCAGAAGCTTATCGATATTTCAGTAATGACCAGTCAGGGAAGAAGTCAGGGTTTCTGTGGGTTTCAACAAGTTAAATTTAAAATGTTTTAAAATCCTTTTAGGCTATTAGAAATGCAATTTAAGACCTATTTCATATCCATACTGGCAAAAAAGTACATGCACAGTTTGCATTAGTGGCTACTGATTTAATATTATTTTCATTTTTTAGCCGTTACAGCGTGATCAATACAACTTTTTCCCAACTTTTTCAAAGTTTGACTGAACTTAATGCAACTTAAAGGAAGTTTTAACTTCACACTTTTTTGACTTGGAGAAATCATATTTCACACCATTTTAAGCACTAAAATTCATATTACTGGATTTCAGACTTTTTAGAACCTGCACAAACACTGCCAATACTGGTTTTACCAGTTCTCAATGCCCATCCCTAATGAAAAGCAAATCAAAATTAGTTGTATGCATAAATTAAGAAGTAATATTTACTATTTGATTACATATGCCATTTTGTTGCCATTTTGTGGATTTTGTTGTCATAAGATGGACAACTTGTTGGATTTTATCCCAGACTTAAGCATCCCAAGGCTGCAAACAGACATTTAGATTTTTTATTTGTTTTCTCACATCCGGCTGGAAGATACCAGAGGAATGCCAAGGCTGTGTTCTATTAGTCATCACAAACCTCCCTGATTGGCATAAGGGGGTGAAGTTCAGGGCCAATTGTGAAACACCACAGAGCAACAGACCAATGCAAGCGAGCAGACTGTACGCTGTTGCCAGGCAACATAGTCATGGTTGGTTACTGAAGGGCTAGCAGACACCCTGTCCACTCCAGTCCCACAGGCAGGCCGGTTAATCCCCAGCCCAAACTTTGCTCACGCTCTGGTTGATTCGAAATGAACAGTCCACACAGCCTGCTGGGAACAAGCCTGCCAGTTCTCCCCCTCCTACCCTGCTGTGCATTAGAAGAATCTGCTTGTAAAATATCTGTTTTACTAAGGCTAGACAAAGCATTTGACATCATGTTACATCAACAGAGGAGGGAAATCATCTTGACCTCAGCAGCCAGATGGATGGCTGTGTACTGCACAAGCAAAATGACAAACTCCAAGGACAACAAAATGCCTTCTACTTTAATGTCCTTAAATTCCAGCTTACACGAGGAGAAAAGATATTGTGTGTAAACTAATTAGAGGAAGTGTACTGTGAAATGTAATTTCATATTGTCGTCATGCAAAACAGACTAACTTTGGAAGCTGTGTCATCTCTAAATGACTGGTTCAAGGTCTGATCACACCTGCTGTGGATCAGTGTGAGTCAGTGCGACTAAAGTCAATGAAAATATGGCCTTGGGACAAGAGCTTATCTCAGTGAAATCACACCAATTTTAAACATAAGTTAACAGGTGTTCAGTGCTGTGCAGCACACATACACAGACAAGACCAGACAATGCATTATGTACAGTATAAATACGAAGCACAAGTGTCAACATTTATGGTGCATTCAAAAACGCATTTATAATTCTTTGATCATGGATTACTTCTTCAGTTTTCAGACTTCAAATCTACTTAAACCTTGCTAAATCTATCTTTAGTTTCATAAGTAAGCACAAACTATTTCCCAAGAACACAGTAATGCCAATGTTTTGGGCACATTTCTGGCTTCATTATATACATGATAGCACTTTTACTTTGAGAGTTAAAAAGTTGGTCACGATTATTTGAAGAGAGGTTGTATGAGGTACTTATCAATAAACATGTATTATGTACAGCAGATGGTCGACATGCCCCCCATTTTGAGAGCAGAGAGGGGTACCAGCTGTGGACAGGGTCAGCAACAAAATGTACTTTAGCCAGCCACCTTAGAAGAAGGATCAATGTCAGTTTAAATATATGCTATGTTTAGAATTTTTTTAACCACATTTTTTTGGCCAAATATCATTCTCTCCAGAGCCACCAGACTACATATGCAAAAACAACAAATTTTACCTCACCGAACACTCTACTGCTGCCTTGATCTTTCAGTTTGTTTGTGTTATTGTGTGACTTTGGTGAATCTGAACTATCCATTTAAAACACCAAAGTCAAACAATAACACAAACAAATAACATAGCAAGGCAGCGGTAGACCACCAACTCCTGTGTTCTGTTAGGTAAAGAGTGATATTTGGCTTATGTTTCCCATGTGAAAAGGCTGTCTAAAGGCAAAGTAAAGAGGTGAAAATATTCTAAACATAAGCTAAACTTAAAGTGATACTGATGGTTTTTTTAGGTGGACCTTTTTCTAAGTTGCTAAAATACCTTTTGTTGCTAACCCTGTCCAAAACAGTACATTACTTAGCTTCCGTGCTGGTGCCCCTCCCTGCTTCTCCAAATTCGGAGGCCTGTTGAATACAGTCTTACTGCAGGTAATAAATGTCAATCAATACGTACCTCATACAAACCAACTCCAACTATCCCTTTCAGGATTTTCCACTGGATCAATAAAGTGTCAGAGAAGTGGTCAGTGGAGCAGCTGCTGGGACAACAGCAAAGTCTATTTTCTTCTTCACAACAAAAAAGCACATTTTGTGGCCATGATATTCCAGGGCCAATGTGGGAAGGCCATATCGCTGTCTTAAAAAAAGTCACAGCACGGAAGTAGTGCAACTGTATCCACACTGATAAGACAACATGACCACTGGTGGAAATAGCATCACAGTCTGCCAATGATGCCTTGGCAGACAATTTTAAAGGTTTAGTTTAGTGCCAAGTGGGAAACGGTACAAAAGTTGTGTCTGTGTTTGAGCTCTTCAAAAAGAAACTATTCAGTACCAGGGCAACTGCTCTGTTTGTTAGGCCTGTGTTTACAGGTCCATTGTGACTGGTGAGCTTTTATGTCCTAGTGGATACTTTAAGAAGTGTGGATTTTACTGTGCATAGTAAGGTCTGATTTACTTTCAAATAGTAGCAGCTACAAAAGCCACTCAGTCATCTTTAACTGTCTGATCTTTTGGCAGCAAAGAGACTCACACAGCAGAGGAAGGAGTGTGTTGTTGAGCAAGTCTCCTTAAAGTACACACGACTCTGTTTCCTTTTATACAGATCCCAGCGAGAGTGATGAAGGAACTGAGGGGAAATCAAACAGTCGGACGAGAAAAAAGGGTGACATTTAGACATTTAGAGGCAAATGAATGCTGGGGCAGGAACTTAAACCTATGATAATTCTTAAATCAAATTAGAGGAAACGTGAAATGGCTGCGTTTGGATAAACACATACCATCACACTGCCCTCCTTCTGGTGTTTGGACATCTTCCAGACACAGTAAAGCTCCTTGGCTGGCTTTGAAATGGGGAAAAAGTACAGCACTGGACACTTAAGTATATCATTTGAGGGCCTGGTTGAGCGTATCAAAAATAAAGCACAATGTCAAAAGCACACTTCAGAAAAGATCATTTGTGTCTCAGTTCAGTGGCCACTTGAAAGCAGCCTGATGGAGATGTCTGATCTTATTTATTCCAGCGCCTCATGACCATGGAAGACTTTCCATTTGGTGACTAATGCGAGAAGGCAAAGGCATGAATTGCACAAGACTTTTTTTAATGGTCCAGAACTTATGTTTATGACACAATGTCAGAGGGATTACATTCATGTTTTTCTTCAAGGGGGTTGGAAACCGAGGTCAGGTCCTTTAGGAGAAGCTTCCACATCCACATTTTCTGTGAGACGAGTCACTCCGCAAGCTAAATGACATCAACATGACTAATTGTGCGCATGAACATCATCTAAAGTGGTCAGAACCATCCAGGTTGCAATAACACAACTCGAGAGGTGGACACTGAAATGTATTTGTTATGTATGACTTTGGTGTGCTGCTCCTGCTGGCTTTCACTCCATCAGATAAATGAAGTCCAGCAATCGAAAGGACACACTGAGGCAATGAATCTTATCACAGGAAGAGGAGGAAATTGCTCATGAAGCAGAGATAATGCTGCTGCAGACCCATTCATAAACAGATGTGCTTATTTAAACAAGCTTACAAGTACTGCTTATGGAAATACAAAAAACATTTAATTCTGATGTTAAGATAGAATTTTGCTTACTTAAAGGTATATATGTATAGGACAATAAGTCCTACAGTGTAAGTTAATCAGCTGTTTATAACTATCAGTTGTTCAGCACTGTAAAGTTAAGCCCATTATCCTGAAAACAAAAGCCCACTGCACTGTAGCATTGTTGTCAGAGAAGCGAGTATTTCAATTTAGCATGTTTCCTTAACATCTGATAACATATAATGCACAGTCAACATATGAAATATTTCCCCTTAATGACTTCTGTCGTATCAACACCTGTGATATTATTGTGGAAGGCTGCTGATGGCATGCTTGAAATGTAAAGGTAAGGCCAAAATGTATGAACCAAATTAAACTTTTTGACTATTAAGAGATGCTGACTGTGGTTAAATGTTAGTAACTTATTAACAAATAACCAATGAAGCTAGCAGGCATAGACAAAGTAAGCTAACTGTGCAAAAATCCCCTACAGTGGCAGTTTAGTAAAGCATGATGATGTTTAGTGTAGCTGTGACACTGATTCCAAGCCAGAAAACCAAAACTGCAATTATCATCATGACATTGAAGACTTTGAGCAATCTGCGGTCATCAAAGTTTATAGGCTGGGGTCGGCACTCAGCCACTGTTAAAATGCTGTTGGTAAACAATCAGTGGCTCCGTTATGAGTGTTGTCTCTCCGTCTTGCATTAGAGGAGAACCTGGGCCACCCACATTCTCAGGACACTGCCTGAGAATATAAGCAGGACCGAGTTTCTTTGAACAACACCAACGAATGAGCTGTGGCAGGGCGGGAGGGCGGGCGGAGGGCGATGGGGGAGGGGCGGGGATTGGTGCGGGAGCACCTGAGACTGCTCCTCTGTGGGAGCCTGGGTCAGACTTGACGATAGAGTACAGGCTGCAGGACCAGACACTGGAAGGCAAACCTGTTATTGTCCCTGAGCGTTTAAACACCGGCTGGTGTGGAGTGGGAGGCGACAGAGGGCTTAAATGAAAGCCAACATCATAAACATAAAGGAGGAAAATGACTACCTGCAGCAGAAAATGTCACCACGGCCTTTGTAATTTGTCCCCTCTTGGCAACTTTTAATGACCATGCGAGTGTAGGGATGTGACTTGATGTCTTTTAATATTAGCCTTGATTCTGTTGTGTAGAGGAAAGCTACAAGTGAATAAACAGCTGGCCTGAGAGAACTGAACATCAAATCTTCTGGACTCAATTATTAAAAGGATTTGATATAGCGATTTCAATGAGTACAAAAGATAAACAAAAGCACAGCATAAGCCTGCACTGACGTATGTTTAGTTCTACTTCAAACATAAATTTGTCATAATCTGACAGCCACTTGGCACACCGACACTTGAGGACGTGCTTGCAAGGACGACTCCATCTATGTGGACGACTAAACTTTCTGAAGAAAAGCGCAGCTGAAAATGCAATTGTCACATCTCATCTGTCGCCTGCCGCAAGCCGGTCTCAATCCCAATATTCCACAATCCTCCACCAACACCAAACAATAACATCGCAATTATTCTAAATCATACAGTACTGTCCCAACCGCCATGAGGGAAAGTTTGGAACTCTGGAATGAATGTGAATTTATTTTTATATCACTGCGCGCGGATGGCCAAAAGACTACATTTTTGGCCTACATTTGTCTTCCTTTGAAGAAAAAAAAATGCTGCCATACATTAGTGCTTCACATCTGGTTTGCATTGGGGAAACTATGCAGTCAACTCCTGTGTGCCAGTGGAGCTTTTTTGGAGAGTCACTGCCTGGAGAATGCAAGAAGTTGTCTTTTTTCTCTCTGTGCTGGTATTTGCCGGTAAATGTTTAGATGGCAGAGAGAAAACTGGAGCGGGAGTGAGAAAAGAGAAAGCAAATCTTGAAAGCAAGCAAGAAAAAAAAAAGTCTTGACAGCCTGCGAGCTGATCTTTGGATACACTTTGAGGTGGTAAACAGTGCGGTGAGAGGAGACGAAGGTAAGGAATGCAGAAACAATGGAGTTAAAGAGAACCTGTGATAAATAATAATTCAACAAGAGGA
The DNA here is from genome assembly GCA_027495735.1 of Lutjanus campechanus. Taxonomy (NCBI): domain Eukaryota; kingdom Metazoa; phylum Chordata; class Actinopteri; order Lutjaniformes; family Lutjanidae; genus Lutjanus; species Lutjanus campechanus. Next base: position 19,755 of record JAJHUR010072917.1, read on the forward strand.
TTAAGAGCTGAGCAAAACTGCACAGTCACACAGATAAACATAAAAGGAAAGCTGAGAAAGGTGCTGAAAGATCTCAGGGTAACAGTTACATTTTCTGGGGGTCTCACTCAGTGCTTTGGTGTGGCTGCTGGTTTCATAAATAAGTTGAGTAGGGTTGTTCTAAGGCCTCTGTATGAGAGAAACAGTATATTATTTCTCTTTGGACAAACATGGTCATTAATCCCAGGAACCCCTTTACTCCACAGTTTCCCAGAGCAGATTTGTGCCCAAAAATGGCGATCTTAGTCACTGTCCTGATATCTTCACATCCTCCCTGTCATACTGTGATCTAACGGATAGGGCATCCCTTTGAAAACTAAAGGCATCACTGTTTCACCCATCACAGTTTTGACACTTGCTTCTTTTGCTGAGGATTGTGGACCTGCATGTTGTTTAAATCAATGTATTTGATTTTAAAGGGCCCTGCCTCCCCGTATACTGTACTTAAAGGGATGGTTCAGATCATTTAAAATGGAGCTGTTTGAGGGGAAGCAGAAGGATTCCCAGTGACGCTAAGCAATGTACTGCTGTGGACAGGGTCAGCAACAAAATGCATTTTAGCCACCTAAAAAAAAGGCAAACCCCTTTGTCATTATAAGTGTAGGCTACATTTAGAATATTTTCACTGCTTTCACGGAGTTGTTCTATTGCTGCCTCAATCGGTTAGTTTGTTTGTGTTTTCAAAGGTTAATTCACCAAAGTCACAAACCAACAGATTGAGGCAGTTGTACACTAGAAACAAGAAAAAGCAGACACTAGAAACAGCAGGGTAAAATTAGTGTTTTTGCAAAAGGAGTCTGGTAGCACATGAGAGAGTCATATTTGGCATATTTCCCATCGGAAAAAGGATGCCTGACAGCAAGGTGAAGCAGTGAAAATATTCTAAATATAACACACACTTGACCTGATATTGAGTTTTTTTTAGGCAGGCCTTTTTTAGGTGGCTAAAATATATTTTGTTGCTTGCAATATCCACAGAAGTACATTACTTAGCTTTGGTGCCAGTGCCCCTCTCCACTTCTCCAAACTGGGGGCATGTCGACAGGCATAATAAAACCCTAGATTAAATAATCTGAACTCTCCCTTTAACATGTGCAACACAGCCCAGTCAAATCTGGGCAGGAGTATTCATGGTGAGGTCAGGGTGCTTTCACTTGCGAGCAGAGTGATTCAGTTACGGGTTTGTGAGTCCCTGGAGAGGATGTTGTTTTCACAAGACTAACCTCCAGAGGGGGAACAGAAAGAGTCCTTCTGATGCAATATCTTCAGTGGCACAACAGAAATATCAACTTCTGTCCTCTGCTACAAGCCAGGCAGACACAGCAAATGTCTCGCTTGTCACCACAATGGAAAATTACCTCTGGACTATTCCTATAAATAAAACAAACTTCTTTAAACTCTGGGAGCCAAGAGATTTGGGGGCCATTTGATTGTAAATTTGATTTACACAGGTCCTAATATGGATTTGAGGCATGTGCCTCTTAGCTGTTGCTATGGAGCTGACCGTGAAATCTGGTGACAGACGATATTGAGATGCTTTGACTTTGTTGTCTCTGCTTTCGATATAATAGAAACTGCATGTTTCTCTTTGTCTTGTCTTGTCTTTCTGCTATGGCCAAATGTCTTTATTGTTGAACTCTGGTAAAATTGTGTGTTATGCATCTTTGTTGCCTTGATATAAGCCCAAATACTGTCAGTTGTCTGTTTAAGTTGTCCTGTGCTTCGTAGAGTTGTACCGATCTCTATACTTTTTTCAGTTCCAATTCAATTCTGATACCTGAATTTGGATATCTGTCCATAAACATACATCTGTAGACAGTCTCAAGTTATGTTAAGTCAAAAAAACTACTAACTAATTAATTAATTAGTGTGACAGCATTTTGGCTATGGTCTTAAAATTGCATTTTTACATATTCATAATCCATAAAAACATGGAATCTGGATTAGTGTGTGGATCTGCAATAACTGATAAGTGAATTACATTACATGTGATTTTCTGGGTTTCCTGCAGCATCACAACAGCGCATCACACCTCACTCTTAATTAGACTTACCCAGAGCTATCAACACACTGGAGTTACCTGATGGAAGAGTTCTGTCGACTAGTGACACTGGCCATGAAACATGATACGATAAACATCAGCAGTAAATCATGTCAGAAAGACCAAAGCCCGCTGGTGCCCAGGGAATAAAAGGAAGAAGAGACGAGGACAAAATGGGTAAAAGACAGAGGTAATGTAATGAATTGTGTAGTAGTTACTATTGGAGCATGACTGTCTATGAGTCAACACAATGCTTGGTGTGTGATGGCCATTGGCTACGATGCAATGACCACCAGCTAAAATCTTGCCTAGGGCACCAAATTGATCCGGGCCGGCTCTGCAAATTCATACTGCAAGATTAAATAATGATACACTTGCATGGTATGAGTGTATAATTTAAAATACAACTAAAACAAAAACTAAAAAGTTGAGGCCTAAGCATGATGATAAAGACTGCATCATCATTTTGACTCAAACATGTCCTGACCACTGCTGCTTACACAAAAGCTTCATGGCTATTAGTAACCCACAGGGACTGAGTACCAAGGCTAACTGTGAACCAACAGACACAAAATGGCTGCCACAGACAGAATGGTCATTCCCAGGTGGTCTCCTAATGTTGCTGAGTCAGCACAACGAGCCCGGACATCAAGGAGCTGGGCTATAAGGTTTCGCAGGCCGCACACTCAGCAATCTACGCATGCCACACACACAACTGTGCAGCACACACCCACAACTGCTAGCAATTATTTATAACTCATTCAGACTCGCGGCTCGTGGCTGCAGTGATGGCATCTGACCCTGAGGTTAATGCCCAGACAAGAAGGGTTATTTTGTTTAAGCATACATCCCTGCTTCCCCTCACATGAATATTCAGCATGTTGTTATAAGCAGGTGGATGTTTCCAATCAGTGGGTGCAGAGGGCTTTCACGGGTATTATACATTATGAAGCAGCAAGAACAATCTACATTCTTGACAACAGCTGCACGAATTATCTCCCACAACCGCAACAGACCAAAATACTCACCTCTCTCTCCCCCTGTCTGACTCAGTAACCCTGACAAGATGGGTTCATATGAAGAAGAAAAAAAAAACAGCATTACGTTAGCTCAGAAAACCGAGGGGCGCCTGCCAAATGTGAAACGACTGGGATGAATATCTAAGAAGTCATTTCCAGTATATGCAGCCATTTTTTCCCTTCTCAGGCACATCTCCATGGCAACGTGTAAACAGTGCCCTCATTCCCCTGGACCATAAATCTCTTGGCAGTGACATTCTCCTCTCGTTTCATCCTGCGCACCGCTGACTGAGGGCACAACCCAGCGTTTTATTAGGGATGCTGTGGCAATGTGAAAATGGTTGTGTTGTGCCATAACAAATATTGAACCCATCAGGGAGCCCAGATACTATATTAATACATCCAAACTTAGACCATTCAGGGAGAATTTAGACTTCCTGCAGATGTAGAAGAGGTCAAAAATGCTTAAAATAAATGTGACAAGTCAACCGTGCATACAGTTAAATGCATACTATTATAAGTGTTTTAAATCGCTACACAGCATAAAACCAAAGACCTAAAAATAGACGTGATAATGTGGGTTGACCTCTGAAACATCTCTGTGCACCATTTTCCTGTCATAAAAACACATGTCTTCTTCCTTTACTCTGGTCTGTGCTGGGAGAACCAAACTTGGGTTCATTTCCTACTGGGCAGCAATCCCGCTCACCAGTGTGTGGTTGATAACAATGATGAGGCCAAGCCAGTATGCACACACATACACGTGCACGCGCACACACACACACACACATGCTGTGCTTCTTCCTGTTACCCCAAACAGAGACATCTCTGGGACTTCTCAGAAAGACAGTCACACACATTTGCAAACACAAGTCACAATGAAAAACAGGCGCATTATGTCTAAACTCACTGACACAGTCCTGTGGGAGGACAAAGTCACAGTGACGCAGACAGTGTGTTGTCACAGCTCAGTTGTACATATGTAAACCCTAGGGATGCAATAATATCAAAAACTCATGGTATGATAACACCATGATAAAAAATTTCTCATTATGTTAAACCAGAATTACTGCAACCAGTCAAGTTGCTGTTTACATCCATGTCTGTCCAGACTCATGTATGCATTGAAGACTTCAAAGGAATTTAAGAAAAGGTTCTAAGAGTTTTTTTTTTTGCCAAAATGGAGGTCATCACATTCCCTCCCAGTGCTCCTGAGATATCACATTCATGAGAATGGGATGGACTGGAGGTTGCAGTGACCTTGACTTTTGACCTTAAACCAACAAAATATAATGAGTCCATCTTTGGGTCACAAGAATGTAGCAGACGGACATAGATGAACAACCTGAAAACATAATACCTCTGGTCACAGCTGTCACAGAGGCATAACAACAAAGAAGTATGACTGACTACTTGAAAAATTGTCCTGCATTGGTAAAACTTTAGTTGAAGGGGTGTGCATAATACTGTCATTACCATGTCATGACACCTGTCATGAACATGAAGTAGACTTTTTCATGACTGTTGTCATCAAGTGTCATTCAGTGAATTATGCAATTTTTGATTCAAAGTTGACGTTGTTTGTGATGTCTTTGTTATGACAACTTATGACAACTTAACATCATCAGACTTAAAGACACATTTTAGCTTCATGTGTTTAACATTGTCAAACTGTCATATGTGGTTGGTTTTGACACTGGCCATCCTGAAACCATTATTAGCTCAGTTAGCCATGAGGATAGCTGCCTTATTAGCTGACTCAGCCCCAGTGTGCCACGAGCAAAACCCAGCAAGAAAACCACCTCAGTACTGTATTCTGTCGTCAAACTGTCCACATTTATTAGATAACAAATCTTTTTTGCATTTTTGTTCATATAAAATTTGTTTTTCCTATAACTTTAAGTGCTTTTTCTTGAATTCAAAAAGAATTAAATGAAATCAATGATACAATTAACCACGAAATATCACGGTCGATATCGTCACAGTTGTTACATCTGTTGTAAACACACACACAGCTGTAGATAGAGGGATCAAACAAAGAAAATAATCATAGTAGTCATACTGGGGTATAATGGGTGACTTGTGCAGGAAGCTGACACAGTGAGCAGTTTGTTTAAGTCTCTTTGTGGGGACTTCCCGTCGAGTGTAATTACCGCTCATATTCACAATCCCCGGCTTTTCTGCTCACATAAATGAAGCCGATAAGATCAAACAATTTGATGTATTTAGGAAATGAGTTTCAAACAAAGTGGGAAGATATTGGTTATAACAATCCAAACACATCCAATAGATGATGAATTCAAACCAAACTGACGCACTGGGACTATACTGCCAAGCCACCCTCCTTAGTCCTCAGTCCTCACCAGCAGAACAGAAGATGGAAGATTTACTTACTCAAACAATGATGTCATCATTGGTGGGACTACTGGAGAGTAATTTAAACTGCAAAGGATGATAAAAATCAGTTTCCATTCAGACTCTACTGGAGATACTATAAATTTCCCCTGATAATTCTGCACACTGCAGCAAATAAAAAAAAAGGAAACTAGCTGGACTCTGTAGGAACATATCTCTCTTGACCCAATTTTTATGATCCCGGAGAGGGACCACCTCCTTTTCCTCTTTGTCATTCTCCCTGTTGGCTTTGACCTCTAAGTAGGTTACTGAGGAGTGAGTCACGTGTCCGTCGGACGCCCTGGCAGCTCATTTCTGCTCGTTGGAAACCAAACACAGGCTGATGAATTGCCACATAATCAGGAAGTGCATATGTGAGTGGTACACTAGTGGAGGTTAGTGACCTCAGGGTCATTTATCCCCCTTCGCCGTAGCGCCAGGAGAATGTCGCTGCTCTGAAATGCAGCAGGCAGGCCGTGTGGCTGGAATGAGCTCACTTCAAAGGTGTCCATAAATCATGCTGCCATGCATCCCAGGACTGCCTCCACCCACCCTCCACATCCCCCACTTACTAACCCACCTACCCTTTTTTCTTTTTCTTTGCTGTCCTCCAGTCTACGTGCAGACCTTTTACTTTTGTGTGTTGATATTCTTATTTGTCCTTTGTTTTTTGAGCCTTTGCATCCACCCACACTACAGGGTAGTTGAATTTGACTGTGTGGTAACGTGGCAAGTATCGTAAGGATTTTATCTATACTAATCTATACTAATATTACTCAATACTGATACTTATCGGTGCTCTTATCTATACTACTTTTTCATGAAAAGACATGAAAAGATCAACAGTCTTTTCAGGGTAACTGGAGTTAAAGGCTGTGGTCATCTCCTGAGCAAAGGAGGAAGAGCTTGCCAATAAAATGAGAATAGCTAGCCTCATCCACCTTAAAGGTCAGTCCACCTTAAGTTAGCCTTAGCTGAAATTGTTGCTAACCTCAGGGCTAACCCCCTTGGGAGGAATTGTAGCATCTACTCTAGCCTAAACTGTACACTCATTGCACTGCTACGTTCACAGCTGAGCAAAACTTGTTACTAAGATGGAAATAGCTGGTCCAACTTAGAGGCCAGTCCAACTTAATTTATTTTCAGGCAAATAAAAGGGCCAGGAGTCCCTGTATAAAACACTTCAGGTCAGATAATGTCACAAGAAACAGTGATGTTGGTGTTGATGATGCACATTGTGTGAGACGAGACATTTTTACCCAAAACTAAACTAAACTATGACCACTTTACCACAATGTGCAACTTTCTTGTTTTGTAAAACTATCTTTTAAATTGAGGAATATCATATATGTAAATCATGACAGAGTTCAAACAGGAACAAAACATGATTTGTCTTTTGCCACTGTCTACCATTCATATTTTTTCTAAAGTAGGGGGACTTCATCTCTCTATTCACGACAAATTGCCTGAACTGTACACACACTCTCTTCCGACTGCTACTTGCTTAACGGCTACATTAAAAGAAATTAATGTTAGCACTGAGAGCAGCATTGTTTGTCCAGGAGCTTATTAATATTTTAGTACTGACCAATCAGGAACCAGTAAAAATTAGCACCAGCTCTCAATACCCATCCCTGTGCAGAAATCAATCATAACAGAGGTAGTGGTAGATGTAAACATGTACTCACCTAACACTGATTAGCATTGGTATCAAAAAGCAATACTCCTTTTGCTAAACAATGGATTTATCTGCGGTTCATTCAGGTCTCGAGCAGAGCTGCAAGTTCAGAAATCCTATAGCTAGTTTCTCGACTTTGCCAGAACAGAGCTGCAATCCGTCAGGTCCTTATCTCCCGTGTCACACACTGGGATCTCTTTATCATGCAGCCATGCAAAACACCATTCATCTTCCCCGCCTAATTCATTATCAGTGATAAAATGCAAAGTCCCAGCTGCAGTTGTTAAATGGAGAGACGACGTGAAAACAGGTGCCTTGGTAAACACTGATAGCGTGGTTGAATTATGTTGCTTCCCAAGCAGACCTGTCTATCTCTTTCAATCTATTAACCACGACTCTCGCCCGACTCTTGTCCGACCTCATTCTGCTCCTCTTTCCTATATAAGAGGATTCTTGGCTTCGAGGGATGCTGGAACACAAAACAGACACAAACAAAGTGAGAAGCTGGTTGAAGGCACCAGGTTCTCGTCACGGCTCCACAGCTTCTTCATCGATCAAGCGACATGTAAATGTGTGTCTCGCGTTGTGTAAATTAACAGGATATATGGCTGTGCCTTCATTATGGGACTAGCAGAATCCAGTGAGCACTGGTAGATGAATGTTAAAAGCTGCATGGCACTAACTTACACATGGAGGCACTGTAATACAGCCCTGACAGATCACCACAAGCGTGACATGGTGTGACCAATGACCATCATCCTGCATGACTTCTCATACTATAAGACACTTTTTCTTCCATTTTTTTTCCCTCAGTGATCATTAAACCTTAAACAGTTTCCACTCACCACTGTTGAGAAAGCATGCGATGGGATGAGAGATGGGGGTTTTTTAAGGGGGGTTGAATACTTCCACAGTGAAGTCATGGTGCTTGTGTCATTGGCCCTCTGCTGTGCTTTGCTCACCGTCTGGCCCCCATTTTACCCATTGATCTAATTTCCATTGCCAACATTGGATGTGGTTCTGTTTGAAGCTTGGATGTTTAGGCCCATTAAAGCACTGACAGAATTGCAAACGTATGGTGGACCTTTAGGAAAAGTAAAGAAGAAAACAACTTAGTGATGTTTGCCAGACTCTTAGAGGATTTGAGTAAACAGAACGTACGGTTCTGAGGTGGGGAAACCCACGACCATATTTACACCTGGTGTTAACGAGCTTCTTGCATCCTGGCTCTGGGCTTGATTAATGTTTGGCATTCAAATGTAACAAAATCTGATCTTTCTATACATCATGAGATCACAAATATCACCTCTTCTTATTATATAAGGGATAGTTCAGATAATTTGATGTGGGATTGAGGTAATTATCGATAGTCAGTGTATTACGTACAGTAGATGCCATTAGAAGAAGCAGAGGGGTGCACCAGCATAGAAACTAAGCAAACTTTACCTTGCTGTCAGACAGACTTTTCCGACAGGAAACACCAAAATCTCACAATAACAAAAACAAACTAACAGATCAAGTCAGCAGTAAACCAGCAACACCTGTGTTCACAAGGCAAAATGATTGGAGTTTGACTGGTTTGGGGAGAGTGATATTTAGTTTATATAATTATAAGTTTCCTGTTGTAAAAGGGTGTCTTATGGCAAAATAAAGTGGTGAAAACTGTATCTTAATGCCTGAGCAGTCTGCTGCCTGTTTAAACTGCTTGTGCTTCTTGTTGGTTCAGCATGTTGCAGTGTATGTCCATTTGTACTGTATATCACCTATATGTAGATTGGCAGCAGAGATGTGTTACATTTGCACTTTGCTGCTGCTAATGTGGTCAAGCACCATCTCTGTAGGTGGTTTGGCTGAATGCCAGAGACATCTTCACTACATCAAGCTGCCACTTGTAATGGGGGTCTGTAACTGTCACATAATTCCTCCAACATCACAGAGATGGTTTCATTTCTAGACCTAACTGCACAAACCTAAACAGTAACCATTCATGCTAAGATAAGACAAAATCTTCAAGAAGTAAATCCACACCTGACTGACGACTTTATTAAGTGCAGAGTGTCTCTTGTTTCTTTAGTGATGTTCCAGATGATAAAAGGATTTGAATGGCAGGATAAAAGACTTTTCCACAGACATAAAAATGTATTTCTTTTAAGGCTGAAGCTCCCACTGACGACAATGAGATCCAGACATCTGTAATTTCTCCTCATTAAATGAAATGAAATTGCTACAAAAGCACACCAAGTCACTGTTGTATTGCTATACCACATGCACTGCAGCGAATGATCATGTGTGTACCCGTATATACTTTTCCAGCTGTGGAACAGAGACAGGAGGCTATGGCTTGGAGGTTTTTTCTTCATCTGTACTAAAGTATATTTATGATTATCCATATGTGTTTTTGCAATCTCTGTGAACTGTGGGGACTGCCATCAATGGTAGCATTAAAAGACTGCATTTCTTAAATATGTAGCTAAATTCAGTTGGTTTGTGGCCATGTGGGGCACAGGCTGGTTGAAAATGGGGCGACTGCTTGGACCCCAGGAGTGCTGCTTGCAGCATCCATGAGAACTCAATACTCAAGTGAGTCACACAAGTCGAGCCAAGTTGATCGGGTGTACGGTTCTCGAGATGTGTGTCTTCAGTCATACACATATACCTACATACAGACAGACGGACAGAGGTTCCTTCCTTTACAGTTAGATGGGCACCAAATTCACGATGGTCACTCAGACATCATGTCTACACATTAAATCCATTAAATGTGGTTGCAATAGCACAAAGGGTTCAGGAGACATGCCCAGAGCATTTGAGTAAACTGTGTGGAATATCAAAAATCCTCTCCAAAAAGTAACTTTTTCCGGTATGGTCCAGAGATGTTCTGTACTAAATTTGGTGATGAAATTTGTAGGAGTAGCCAAAAAAAAAAAAAACAGATTTGGAAAAACAATGGAAAATCAATCCAGATGCAAATGGGGGAAAAAATCCAAGAAATTTTGTTTCTGGGACTTGTGATTCAAAAGTTACGGGCCAAAGTGTCAAGTTTGTTGTTACAGCATCACCATCTGGCCAAATTACACCAAAGTTGGCAGTGCACTCACTTGAGTCTCCATCAATACACCCACCAAGTGTGATGAAGATCAGATGAATGGTTTATATGCGAAGGACATACATAAACCCACAGACAGAAATAGACTCCTTCCTTTATAGTTAGATAGAGGCGTCTAGATGCAATTTTAAGGAAATATATGGATTACCAGACTCTCATTTGCTTATGTGCATATGTAGTAAATATATATGAGAGAAAAGCAGGTTATAGAGTTTAAATAAATAAATGCTCAAGTATAACCTCCATGCTCAGAGCTGGACAGTTGGAGCTTGGTAAAAAAAAAAAAAAAAGTCCAGCTAAAGCTTCAGTCACTTTTTTATCTACAAGGGTCTACCACCAGCAGATAATTATACTAGATAACAGTCAAAGCACAGCAACAAGAACAATATTCTGTCTTACTGGAGGTCTGTGAATCATGTGGTAATTGTGATGAATGTAAAGCTCTGATCTCCCTCTGGACTGAGTTATGTCCGATTACTACAAACATCCTGAGCTCAATATGATCCGCTAGTTGTGAATACGCTGTCAAACAAAGCAGTACTTCACTGTAATGATCTCACTGCACCACTTTCAGGAACGTTAATTACATAAGGTGAATGAGAGCTGACGCCAGATGCTTTGGGGGAGTCACAACATGTTCGTTCTCCTGGGTACATTTGTTGTGATAAGGGTAAATAGTTCCTGCACACTAAGAGGAACTTTTCCAGGATGGAGAGATGGTACACACAGAGTCAACTATACACAGTAGGGACTTCATTTGTCTTTGATTACACTTTACTGTGACAGCCCATTGACAGATGCGCCCACAAGCACTCGGGCCACTCCTCTCTCCATCTCATCCTTTCATTCTGTCCCTTCACTTCAACTCAAGAAGCCAAGAAATCCCTCCTTAATGTACCTCTCTGTTACTTGTCTCTGTCGTAAATCACCTTCATCTTCTCATCGAGGAGCTGACGTCCTTTTATAGCCACACCAAGGACACTTTCTGCCATTTATGGCTCCTCGAGGCACCGTACGAGGGTCGGTCAGTATCCTATGAAGGTGAGAGAACACAGGAAAGCAAAGGAAGCCAAGAAACATCCTTCCCGCTTCCTACTCCTACTCAATGCAACTGTGACAGCTTTACAAATTAATGCCAAAGTGTGCCCGACCGGTGCCAAGTGCACTCTTCTCTGTGACTGACATAAATCCACACCTTGGTGTATGTAGCAAGTCTGGCTTGTCTCAGCCTGTCTTCTCTGTACACACTATTGTCTCTCCACCTGAGCCAGAGAGACAAAAGTGAGAGGGTGAGACAAAGTGCCCATGTCTGTGTGCAGTTTCCCCTGGGTAGATGGCTTTAGGGGAGCAGGATGGACCTCCATACACTGGCTGTCATACACTGACCCATACATGATGCGCTTGTTTGATTTCCTATATTTCCCTTTTTATGTTATTTAAAAGCTTTTATTATGAAGCCAAAAAATCAGAAAATGTTTAGTTTTCATCTGCAGTAACTTAACACAACTCCTATGAAGCTGAAACCGAACATGAAATGGTAAAATAAAGCTGCAATGTTAAAGTACAAACAAGGACGCAGAAGATTAATTAAACTTCAGACCACAGAGGTTTACTTGGAAGCTACAAAAGAACTGAGAGATGAACACACAGACCATCTGAAAACTTTGTCTCTGGTCTCCTGACATGAACTGAGTCTCGCAACACACACCTGTTTGCACCATGTTTACCTCTGGTTTTAGATGGATCACATTAATGATGACTCTTGTTGGTAAGCTTTTATTGTAAGGTTGACAGGTTTTTGAAATGAAAACTGTTATATATGAAATAAAAAATGGGGGGAGGGGGCAATTCTGGTTTTATGTATTTTGAACAGTAACTGTTGTCCTGAAATAAACTATGGTCCAGTCCAACTGATAAAACTGGGTAATGACAGGTAACTTTGTGAAAGTCAGAAAATCATAGTTGTCACTATAGTACTGTATACTATGGTGAATGAAAGAAGAAAATAGGTGGCCATCAACCTGTAGGTTCTGCTGGCTGGCTGGCTGTTATTTTATTTTGTGGGGACATTTCTGAGGATGGGACTCCCTAAGAACTTGGTATTTCACCCAGATGGGTGTGGTTTTGCAGGATGTAGCAGTGCACACTTTGGCAAACTCATGGGTAAGCTCTCTGAGTGTCTCAGCCTGTGCTCTGTGTACATGAAAATTGTAGGACTATGTGACAAAGTATAGGGTAATTTTATTCCCAACCTTTGGAAAATTAGTCAGACTATAATACATTGATATCAGAATATAGACTCCACATCGTAGTTGATTTTTGTAGCTAGACATAATTTAGTCCATCTTGTCAATGTATTTTAGCAGTACTCAGTTATGTTTTCCAATATAAGGTTATGATTGTCAGTTTAAGAATTCATCAACAGACAGGTAAAACTCATCAACAGACAGGTAAAAACTCATCTGAAAATCTGCTGGGATGTCTTTTTGCAGTTGCAGCTGTGCAAGCAGAGCAAGTCTCCTTTGGGTTTAATGTGGAGGTTAAGGAAAAGGTTGATAAACAACATTTAAGTTTCAGTTTTGCTAGTTTATCCAGAAAGTAACAAGACCATCCGTGCATCAGGCACGCATGAAGTTGTGTGATGCAGGACATATGGCATGGCACCCAGGTGAGATACCAAGTTTTTAGGGAGTCCTTTTCCGGGGACAAGCTCCAGTCAGGGACAGCCCACCAAAAACTGGACTGTAAGCGTATTTTACCGCACTTACAGTAACATGGCTAGTTGTTGTCAACTCAATTATCATCACATCTTTCCTCAGCTCTGCTCCATGTGTGCGTGCATTGGTGAAGGACGCAGAGGAGACAAAGCAGGAGAGAATCATGACCAAACAACAAGGAAACGCAGGCTCTCACACTAAGCTGAAATGAAACATGTGCACATAAATGAGGTGAATAACAAAAATAAAATGTTTCTTTCAGCGGGTGGGGGTGGGGGACGTCCTGGCACGTGTGTGTAAATACTAGTGAACAAAAGACAAAGAGAAGGAACACTGATGAGAGAGAGATGGTGTAAAACATTCTGGGTAAGGAGTCACATTCTTGATCGCTCACTAGTTTCATCATGCAGAGCAGGCATTTGAACAGTGTTTACTTTCAGCGAGGGGAATGCTCTCGCTCACAGCTGCACTCCAAATAAACAGTCAGTGACAAGATAATACACATCTAATCTGAACAAGTAACAGCTTTTCATGCAGTCCCAACAAGTCAGGTCCTTCTCGTTCATCCCTGGAGGCAAATTGTGCAACACAGAGAACAACTGTGCACATTTGAATAAAAATGTGCACGTATTAAACACAGACACCTTGCCATACACCCACACTCTCATGACTGCACTTCCTCTGCCATGATGTCACAGTCTGGGTTCATTCTTTGCAGATGTGGGAGCCAAACCTATAAAGTGTTTGGGAAGCAATCAACACTAATGCAGTTGGCATTGTGGCAAACTGAAGTTACTAGCCATATAAAGACATAACTCCCACAGCAGCAGGGGATGAAGGTGGGGTTACAGTAGTGGCATGGTGGAACAAACAACACACATACACAGTGCCAAGGCTAAATTACCTCTCCAAGACATCTGTTATGAGAAAAGAGTCCCGCTAGCATGTTGCTGTGGAGAAATACACTGTTAACGGCCAACTCTCTCTGGGTTTACAGTGTTTTGAAAGGTGACATTTTGAGCCTCAGGCTTTGTTGCCTTGTTTGAGGCCTGCTGTGTATCACTGCGTGGTTAAGGACTGCTTGCCACATGGTCTCAAATTATTGCCCAATTAAGCCAGTGTGCAAGAACATCCAATGGGAAGGATGACGACATTGCTGCTCCCATAGACATAAAACCACTGTCAGTTATATGTAGGCAGATGATTTCTGTTTTTGTGATTATTGTGGACTCATAGGCTCATATTGTATCTGTTTTTTTTTTAAAAAGTCATTACAATTAAAAGATGCCATAGTGGGCTTAGGTGTCAGAGGAACACCTACCTGCACAGAAGAAGAACATCAACAGAATGTGTAATTGCAGCTGCAATGACAGCTCTGCCTCGACTCATCAAAAAGAAAAGCAGTAAAAAGAGTCATGTATGGAGGTACTTGAGCTCGAGGCGGCTCATCAGGGGTTAATGATAAATTTGCAAAAGCCAACGTGAAACTGTGCCATCAAACTTTTCAGACAAAAAGAATAAACGCTTCAAGTTTAACGAAGCACCTCTAATGAGTCTCACTTCACGTTAACGTTACGTTAACAACTAACCAAAGTTTTATCCTTGTTATCATTTTGCTGAAATAACACTATACGCTACCTTTAATTTTGTTTGAGACAGCTGGCATTAATGCGTCACTGACTATTTTCCACAACGTTTCCGATGACTAAACGCTAAAGGATAACGTGTTCAGGCTAACGTAATGTAAACACAGCTCGTAGTAGTAGGCTACTGTCCTGGTTCCTTCATGCTCAGTCTATGACATCTCTCATCAAAATATAACATTAACATTTTGTCTGTCACATGTCAATAAATTTATACTACTGCTGCATCTACCTCTCTTCAAAGTTCAGCAGCAGAAATCACTTTCCCACTACTTTCCAGACATGACAACATGCTCCCCTGACAGTGGTTTACGTCAGGCTTAGTGAATATCCCCTCAGTCTTTTGTCCTAGAGGCTCAAAAGACTTTTTATTTCCAGAGGCAAAGAAAAGTAATAATGGCTGATCACTGTTTTTGTTTTTTACCATGGTATCAAATTGGGTGTCAAAAATAGTACAAATCCTCTGACACTGGTATTGACTATTAAATTTCTTGTGTCGTGACACAGGAAGCACCAGTGCATGTCAGTCAGCCAAGCAATAACAATATCCTATGTCACAAAAATATCCTAAAATATGACAAAATAGAAACAACTGAGGGAAAAACATTAACGTTAGCTAAAGATAATACATCAAACCTACCTTTAGAAGTTAAGCTGCCCTGTTGTTTCCATGCTGCATATTTTAACATTAGAGAAACAGAGATTTCACCAGAGTTAATGAGTCAAGTTCAACCAACCATGACTCACTCGCACAAACCTAATTTATAGCAACTCAAAGTGCACAATGTCCAAAAGGAAAAAGGGAGGAGACATTAGAATCTACTTTAGCAAGCAGAACTGTGCTGTTAAGTCACTATCGTATTTTGTTCCATAAAATCTGGCAAATAAGACACAGTGATAATATGTTTGCAAACTGTAAGCTACTTATTGACGCAAGCTATTTTTCCAGTACATTTTAACAAAATATGCTTTTAAACACTGATAGGCACAAGATCTACCATTTCAAAAAGTGGACATGTCCCCATCATTTTGTCAATCAGTTGTTTGGTCCATAAATGTAAGAAAGGATGAACAATGTTGATCACTGTTTCCCAAAGGTCGGGGTGTCGTCCTCAGTTTACTGTCATAGAGGACTAAAAGAAAACAGAAAATATTCACATTTAAGAAGCTACAATCAGAGACTCTAGACATTTTTTCTTGAAAAAAGACTCAAATGATTAACTGATAATCAAAATAGCTGGCAATTAATTTAATAGTTGACAACTAATCCGTTAATCTAATTGTTGCAGCTCTAGATGCAGCAATCTAACAGTGATCCACATCTGACAGAAGAACCAGTAATCCCGAAGACTATGCCTGATATGAAGACGTGTTGTAACAGTATAAAGTGTAAGCCATGGCTCTTTACTGTACTTTGTCATCTCTCTTAGCAGAGATCCATCAGGGTGAAATAACATCCTATTGCCTCGTGCACTGGAGAAATTCTCCTCACCCAACATTCTTCTCCTCAAGTGCCTCCATTAACCATAGGTTATCCTATGATTTAGCCATTAACCACAGCTCAACATAACCATTAGTTATACGAATTCATAATACATATCGCATTACCAGTTGTATAAAAACCACTGCAATTTGTTCTCAGACTTTAAATTTGTGCTTCCCTCTCAATCCTCCCTTCTCCCTGCTGCTTGATGGGACTTGCTTAGTTGGTTTTGGAGGCCTGTTTGCTGACAAAATATATCCAGCTGTCATGCTTATTTATGGACCTTTGCGACATTTATTCCCCGTGTAGAATTGTGCTGTTTTCACAGGATAACATCTTTTATAGGCGCCAATGTATTGGGCAAACAGGAACATTAAGCAATCCTAGATGGAGCTGCACACGTTTCAGCAAAGACTGTTTCAACCCACAGCAGACGTGAGGGAGTTCCAGGGAAATACAGACAGGTTTATCTGGCATCCCGTTCCCAGGAGCAAACCGAGGCAGGTTAGACACACACACGCTGGTGGAGTTGGTAATTGTTACACGTTTTGCATCATAGCATTCCTTTCATCAAATCCAGTGAACTG
Organism: Lutjanus campechanus; assembly: GCA_027495735.1. NCBI lineage: Eukaryota > Metazoa > Chordata > Actinopteri > Lutjaniformes > Lutjanidae > Lutjanus > Lutjanus campechanus. The sequence continues at coordinate 36,462 of JAJHUR010072917.1, forward strand.
GTACATGCCATACTCTTCCGTAGGCACATGACCCTTCCTTCTTACCTTTAGGCGAGGGTGCAGGGAAACAGTCATGGCTGACTCACAGTATTAATTCTCAACATGACAGAATGTGATGACGCAGCAATGAATGGACAGGTTTCCTGCACCCAAACAACATCTGTTTCATGTAAGGAAACACTGATAAGGTAGAGGGTGTACTATTAAGGGAAAAAACCTGTAATATATTGACTGTAATTTATCATACAGTGACCATGATAAGCCATCAGAGATTATGAAAACATGTTAAACTGAAATATTCACTTCTCTGACAACAACGCTACAGCTGCGGAATCCTCCTTAGTGTTTTCAACGCTGAATGCTCACTGAATTATTAGGTCTGTTTATGAGTTGTAAGTAATCACTAGTAATCTTGCAGAAGGAGCAGATGTTTGTAACAGTTTAATTGAGCAATATCTTAATGGAGTCTGGCAGGCAGTAAGACAGGAAGTCACACTGACTGAGGATCTGTTGTTGCTTGTCATCATCAAATTACAATATTGAGCTTGTGTTGTCTTTTCCTGGTTTTAAAGGCTGCATGACAGTAAAGTGATGTAATTTTCTAAGTTAAAATTTTGTGAAAGTACCCATAGCCATCCCTACAGTATTGTCATAACATCAATAAATATCAATATTGAGGGATTTGGTCAAAAATATCACATTTGATTTTGTCTATTTCATCCAGCCCTACTGTGTAATAAATATAACAGACAGAAGAGGCTACATGGAGGAGATGAAGTGAAAGGTGGAGTGAGGAAAAGATTAGTCCCGTTCTTCCATAACATATAATTAGTTTGTATTAAACTGGTAAGCGTGTAGTTATAAGGCATCTTACAATTTGGTATTTCCTTTGAAAACAGCACTTCCTTTGAGAGTCGCAGGTAAGTGGTGGGTATAGACCTGTAATTGTACGCCTATAAGATGTAATTACCCCATTAGCACAGAGTCAGTTACCTTTTACACTCCTGAGCTCCTTATATAAAGTTTATGTTCTCATTACATAAAATCTCACATGGAGCGAACACTGAAGCAGAGAGTGCACAGAGAGTGACAAAGAAGAGACAGAAAGAGAGCGGGGCAGGATGGCTGGATTGTGAAGGGGGCATTTTACCTCCCACAGGGGCCCTGGCTCAAAGGATCAAGTTTCAGACGTTTACCAACAAAGCATCCATGGAGGAAGTCTTGCGCCCCTCACAATAACACCACAGCACCTGGCCATCCACACACAGGAAACCTGAGGTCACTTCCCCCCTTTCAGGGAATTCAGACACACTCCTGCTGCCAGCCACGTGCCCCCACAGCCTATTGAAGAGGCTGTGGGGGCGTCCTGACTACCAGGGGAAAGAACTGGAGATACACGTACAACAAACTAAAAACAAGATTTGCATTGTGAAAAAATATGCTGCCCAAAACCATATGATTTCCTGGGTTTTCACTGATACAGTTCATTGAAGTGTGTGCCAGACAGGTTCTGTTAACACCAAAGCCAAAAGAGGTCCAGTTCCCCTTTTTTGGTCTCATGTGTAAAGCAGATGTGATGTTTTTTTAATCAGTTTGAACAGTTAAAAGCTGGATTGGGTTGCATTGTTTGATTCAGGCTGGAACCACATGAATAAGAGGTTGAAAACAAGGTATGCACCCTAATAGCTCTGCTGGAATGTCCAGATTGTCAAAATTTAAGCAAAAATGACGACATCAAGACACAACAAAGAGAAAAGTATGTGATGATTAGAGAGAGAGAGAGAGAGACAATATCTCTTAGACTTAAAACAAGCACGAGAAGCATTAGTGTCAAGAAAAAATCATCAGCTTTGACCAGCAGATTGGAACTCGGCATGAACGCCTCCTGACTGAACTTAGCCCAACACAGAATGTGACAGAAAGTAATGAAAACAATGCAAACTGTGTCCAGTGTCCTCTGAAACACCACGCAGGGACAGACAGCTGCAGAACGTCAAAAGGGAACTGCATCGACACAAATCTAAATTCTGCTCTCTAACCACCTGCAACCACTTGACCGCTGATTCTCCATCATTATCGTTGGCCTGGTTTCAAACGATGCCAACCCATAAAACCAGCCACAACCAGTCCGAGTCATTTAGCTGCAGTCCCACTGCAGTTTACAGCTGGCCAGGGTCCAACCACCACGCGGGGCGAACTTTTGGAAAACACTGAGACCTCCGAAGAATGTGACCATGGTCAATGAAACAGGGAGAGGGAGGGAGGGAGAAAGAGGAAGAAAGCAAACAAATACATTATACAGCCCGTGGGCTCTGTCAAGGCAAACTTCCCAGATGCTAAAAAGGACAGAATGACTGGTTTTTGGCTGCTAGGGGATTATTTCTGCTTGTTACTGTGACAAACAGTTTGGGTAAAAACAACCTGTCAGTGGTGAATGCACAGCATGATGCCTAAAAGACCTAATTCCTCCAAGGTGTCATTTCTGTAGTAACACACAGACAGAGAAGGGTGCTGCAGGAGCAAATTCTGCTCATGTGATGTGAGAATTTGTAGCCTTCAACTTCAAATCTGCAGTATTCAAGACATAAATTTAGCAATGGCTATGATAATTTAAGGAACTGAGGGGTCTAGATTTAAAAAAAAAAAAAAAAAAAGTTCTATTAACGGACCAATGTGTAGGATTTCGTGGTATCTAGTGATGAGCTTGCACAATAGGATCACCTCGGTTCACCCTCCCTTTCCAAGCATGTAGGAGAACCTGAAGTGGCCTTGAAACTCTTGAAAGCTTGGAAAACAATGCAAATACAGTAAAGCCAGTGTACAGTGTGTCCATTCTGGGCAACTGTAGAGGCATGGCGGTGAAACACAGTGGCCACCATGGAAGAGGACCCATTCCCTATGCAGCTAAAAATGGCTCAACTACTAAATCTTACACACTGCGCCTTTAAGCCTGTCATTCTAAATCAAACCTGTTTTTATCCGTGCTTCATTAATCAATATTTTTGTATTAACAATGGATCAAGTAATGTTAAACCAGTTGCTTATAGTGACAAGCCTAAATCATCACTCTACCTTTCCCTTCATCTCTTTTAGCATCTTTCACTTCATTGTTTTGGTTTTCCAGCCTGCGGCGTTCTCATCAACCTCATTCCCACACACAGCTGTTTACAATGAAAAATGCTTTAATAAATCCACTGTACACTACCTGCCAAGAACAGAACAACGGACAGACAAAATTAACAACCAGTGGGTGAACACAGTGGAGCATTTAAAAGCTAAAAAGTGGTAAAGACTTTTTTTCTGTTATGATAGCTCAGTGTTATGTACACAGCTTCTTTCAGCAAGTGGCCAAAAGACCAGTTATTGCAGGTTTGAAGAACCAAAGCTTTTTACATCAGAAATTTTCAATTCATATCTTCTATTTAAATCAAACCTGACTGAATCTCGGTATGTTACACATCCATTATAGCTGGGATAGGCAGTTTATTTTTGGTGTTATTAGGCAAAAACTCCATAATAACTTGTAAGCATAAAGTAATTCAAGTGGTCCAAGAGAAAACTAGACTTCTGCTCTTCTACTCTTGGCTCTGTTTTCAGGCTTCAGAAAATCTAGCCTATAATGGGAGACAATTGGCCAGTTGCAGGTCAGTAAGATAGAGTCTCATGAGTCAATAATTTCACAAGCTGGGAATGAGATCAGCAATCAGTTATCTTCCCAGCTAATTTCTCCAGAATCACTTGATGCACCTTTAGGGTGAATGACAACTGCTAAAAGTCATGCCAGACTGACTGAAATTATGTTTTGCTCAAATTCTGGGATTAGGAGGTTTTTGTTTTTTTTTACTTCATTATCTCAGACTTTGAATGTTAACATTGTCAGCACAATTCTATCATATACATGAAAAATGAACTGTGAAGTGAAACCTTTAAAAGTTAAATAAATACTTTCTTTTTCTGAAATAATATTCTATTTTTGTTTCTGAGAGCCAACTGAAACCAAGACAAAACATGACAGCCTTTTAGTGAACTGTAGACTGGGCTTAAGACCAACATCTTCATTTCTATTCTGTCATCATCCCCAAAAGTACTGAAAAATAACCTACAAGGTGATACATTCCAAGAAAAACATGCAAGGTCTTCATCAAATTTTCCCTTCTGGCAAGCCACAACACTTTACTTTCCCACAGTGCCCACTGCACCCAGATGACGCAACAGGTGAAACACCAAACAATCGTCATGAGGATGACACTACTACTATGCGCTGCGATATGCTGATTTACGCCCAAAACAAACCCAGAAGCTACAGCACAGACACACCCTACTCCAGCACACACACACACACACACACACACACACACACACACACACACACACACACACACACACTGCCATATCCCACTTCCTGCTGCTGCAGAAAAGACAAGTTTAGCCTGAGGGACTTTGCTCTCTGAGGCCTCCACACACACACACCGCTCAGCTGGGAGCTTCTGTGACACAACAGTTGTTCCTTAATCCTCCCTCCACACAGTTCAGCGGGTCACACAGTCCGATACAGTCCGTCCCACTGCTGAGGAGGAGGTGTTGTTTATTTGTTTTTTTGGACTTACTTGTGTGTGCCTGTGTGTAGATTGTATTCCAGAGGGACATGAGTACAGGTGTGAGACTGTGATTAGAGAAAAAGACAAAGGCGTAAACAAAAAAGCAGAAAAACACACAGTCAGGCAGGAAGACAGAAAATGTCCAGACCCCCTCACTTGTCACAGGAAGTGGTTCCTCTTTTGTCAGGGTTTTACTTTGTAGCTTCTCCCCGGGCAGCATGTTTGACTAAGGTGTAAAGTATTAAGGGCTTGTCATAATGTCAAGCCCACGCCTGCTTTCATCTTCACACTCACAGATTTTTACTGAACATGCAAAACTCTTAAAATGAAAAGTAAATGTGAACGTTATACTTGTGTATTGTCAAGAATGTAGCGATACGATATGTATCATGATACAGGGGGTACGATCTAATCTAATGAAAAGTGTCATAGTGTAAAGAACATCTTATGCATACATCTGAGTTTAAAATGTTTACTGCTTGTGACAACAATACTGCTATCTGGCAGTTGGGGTTTAAACACAACACAAAATGAACCACTGCCATGAATCTTTGCATCAATTAACTGCCAATAACCATTTAACCACTTGTATTTTATACTGTATTATTATGTATTAATCGATAATTAATCGATTGTCTAGGCAGTAATTGCACCTTATTTGACCTTTTTTTGTCTGGTGGAGCCATTTGTTCAATAAGGAAACTTAAAATTAAACTTTAAATTAGAAAAAAAAAGAAAAAACAAGAAAAAAAAGTGAAATAAATAGTAACTAATGATTAGACCATCTGCTGATTAGTGGATTCATCAGTTGTTAGTATTTTCAATTATCAATTAAAGAAAATTCACAAAGTTTTCCACACAGATCAACAATATCTGTGTTTTTAAAAATCAATTTAGTATGACAAAACATAGTGTCATGATATTCAAGTGTATTGATTTCATACACCCCTACTAGAAATAATAATTTAAAAAACATAAATCATCATTATTAATAACTTTTTTCAAACTTTACTTTGACTTTGGCCTGAAGAAATAACTTTTTCCTCAAATACTTTTATTTCCATTCATTATACTCAAACAGTTGCTGGCAATCACATCGTTAACAGACATGAGTGATTCTTTATGTCATTCATTTTAATTTGAAAACCTCAGCCACAAACACTATAATGCTTTGAATGACATTTGAGATTCACTAGTTTCATTTTCCATCAAATAAAACACTTTCATAAGTACTTTCCTAACTGAGGTTGAAGAGGTGAACGGTTAAAACGTAAGAAGTCCACATAGGTATAAAAGAAAGTCCTACCAGGAGTAATGTCTGAAGTGTGGAGGTGGTAACCCCGTTAGCCTCCCTCTGTCTCTGTGTCAGCAGACAGACAGTCGCTCGGATCAGGACTGGTTCAGTCTGCAGGTCGTTACTCCAGCGGCTCAGGAGCGTCGCGCTACAGCACTAAAACTTTTTCTGTGTCTTCCGACAGACAGTAGTCAAATCTGTGTGGCGGAGAGGGATGCAGCTTGCCGGCTACATTTGTCCTACTACTGAGGAAGTTGCCTGTGAGTCACAAGATCCCGCCCCCCCAAAAAACATTCCTCCCTCCCTCTTTCCCTCTTTTCCAGCGACTTCAAACGAGTCCAGAGAGGAGTTCAGGCAGTGGAGCGGATGATGGGAGCTCCCAGCAGGGCCCTGTGCCGCTTATTTCACTCAGTTCTAATATAATTATGTTTTATTGGTTAGAATAGGTTTTGTGAATAAGAGCGACTTTATCACTAGATACTTCTGAGCTTCTTTTTAATTAACTTTGTCAGACAATGAATGAATCAATAGATCAACCATTTACAGGATAGACAATGAAGAACTATAAAGTCTGACATTTTTAGTGATATTAAACTTAGTCTGTAGATACACTGCAAGTATATACAAACAAACTAGATTTCACAATAAAATGTGATGTTTTTATGTAATTCTGTTACATAAAAAGATTAGCACTCTTGTTCTAATAATGGGCTATTGCTCAACAGTGGGTGTTGATCAATCCTTTATGGTGGTGGATTTACTCCTTCCAGCTACATTACAACTGTGAAAATGGTGCAATTATTGTTATTGTCATTATTGGGGTATTATTATTTATTCTAGAGTTTCACCTGTGAATCAGCAATGGTGGGTGATTGGTCCAAGAGCTACTAATCACCAAGTCATCCACAGAAACTGTATGGAAAAGGGCAGGCACTTTAAATTGTGGTTGGATGAACCATGTGTCTATCACATCAAACACCGGCTAACTTTAACCAATGAGATCCAACTCTTACCAGTGCTGGTCAGAGAGTCTGACTCAACGGATGCACAGTGCTGGTATAAGTCCTTTCTTTGGCCGCAGTATCGTGGCATCTGCTATCCGCATTTTCAAAGTTCCCAGGAGCTGCAAGCTGCACACTGCACACTGAAAACGGCAAATTAGTGACTGGGACGCTAATGGTACAAACATAAACAAGCTAACAGTTGGCACCAGTGATGTAGTCATTTTAATGACGGAGCTCACCTCCTAACGTTCCACCAAAACATGTTCCTCCTTGACACTATTTTGCAGCAGCACCATCGCTGCATCCTGGGCTTCCTGAGGTTCTGTTGTTAAAATGGCATTACACTTGGTGAAGAGCATATAATAGCTTGGAAAGTCAGAACCTTTTACTATCACATGCCCACTGGAAGTTAGTGAAATGTCAAAGAAACCCTTCAGTGAGTGAAACTGAATAGGTATAAAGACATCAGCATTAAACTTCCACATCATTTGTATCTTCCTGTATTCTGTAAATACTTTGCTCTTGAATAACCTTTGCTGACTATCCTTTGAACACTCTTGACTTTACCAATCCAACCCAATTTCACTTCCCTGTATTTTACAGCGTTGATCCTTTCTCCAGTCCTGATGTTTCATTTTTATCATGACTCAACAAGTGGGAGTGACTGCAAGCAGCTGGCCGCCGTTTTGTCATACGTGGAATGATTCTTACATCTGATCACTTGAGTCATTACATTTTATCAGTCTGTGCCCACCCTATTAAAACACAGTGTTGTTGGCAAAAGTACCACCCTGGACGATAGATAACATTGTTCTACTGCTTCCCGTGACATAAGGATTCAGAGTGGTTGCCAGTATCCAGCTTACCAGTCACAATGTACTTTGTGTGGTTGGTGTTTTCAGCCTTATCTGCTTGAACTCAAACAGAACGGAGCTTGAGTTTGACCGATATGAGATTCTGAAGGCTGATACCAAGACTGTCGTCACCCAAAGGAGTTATTGTGCAGGAACAGGCGCTAATATTTTAAAGCACTACATTTTTGGTGGCTCAAATGTAAACTTGTGCAAAAACAATTTGGGCCACAGAGTGGCTTCTTGTAGCCATGAGCTTTAGTTGATGTCAAATTTCTTTTGTGTTGTTCTTTATTAGTAAATTACAAGAATTCAATGATTCACAAATAATTGTGTTCAAGGAGGATTTTTAAAAAAAAAACTATATACAGATAAATTTCCGGTGTCTAAGATTTACAGGGATTTATTCACAGAATATAGAAGAAATGGAATATAATATTCATAAGTATGTTTTCATTTGTGTATAATTGCCTGAAAATGAGATATGGCAAGCCTATATGGAACTGCATTGTGTTTTCTCCACTGGAGGGGCACCCTAAGGGCACTTTATCATGTTTTGTCCATTAGAAGAGTACCCTAGTGGAGACGTTACCACATTCTGTACGGTAGAAGGGCACCCAAAGGGCATTTTATCATGTTTTGTCCACTGAAAGGATACCCTAGATGACACTTTTTAGATTTAAATTGTTTTTTGTGCAACAACTACAACAACTCTGTAATAAAAACACACGGAACTAAATTTATTTCACCATTTAAAGGCACGTAGAAGCCAAATAACTTTCTGGGGCGGCCTATTGTGTGTTCTTTGATGGAAAGGACACTCTAGAGGGCACATTACCTACCTTGGGCATCCAAGATGGCACTTTTTTAACATGGGGGCCTCATAGGAGGCGATGACCCCTTGAGTCCACCAGTGGATGGCATCATGTTGTACCACTACATTTCGACAGCAGCCAAAATAGACAAACCAAACATGGACTCTGAATATGGACTTTATCCACAATAGGTTCTCTTACCCACTTGGAGGGAGAAAGTGAGACAAGGTATTAGCTAAATGCAACCACAAGATGCCACTAAATCCTATACTCTGGTCCTCCAAGGTTAGTTTGTGCTCAAAACAAAATAGCTCCTATGATGTGTTGTCCAACCAGGCTAAAGTGTTTACAGGTACAGGTAAATGAAGACCAGGTGAAAAGTATGCCATCACAGAGACGGAAGATACACAAAAGTAGTTTAAAAATGGGGATAACGATACACACTTGTAGACAGGCACAGGTTTTCTGTATGTTATTCATATCAGAAGAAAATAATGAAAAAGAGCAAGAAAAATTCAAACCCTGCCTACCTTCTCATCTTTGTACACCTGGCTAATCGCTGTATCAAGTGATTGTGACTATCGCTGACCCTCTTACTGAAACCAGTCTGCTGTATTACATCACCATTGTTGGATTATACCTTTAACTCAAACTGAAAGCATTAAAACCCAGTGTAAACCCACTATGACATCAGCCATTTGTTTGAGGACTATATGAAGCCTAGAGTTCTGCATTAGGGATTTTGTGTTTGTTGGAGGCAGAAATGACCATATTTGGGTGAGGGCGTGGAACTAGGAGGAAATACTTTGCCCCTGCCCTGACTGGATCTGACTAAGAGCCCAAAGACTCATTCCCAGATATCAATACTGACACTTTGTCACACAAAATACTTATTTTAACCCAAAACATAATCTTTTCTTAAACCAAACCAAGCAGTTTTGGTGCATAATCCTAACTAAACTACAACCGTTTGGCAACTTTAACCATGTGTTACAACTGGCTGTCTTGCAGAAAGGCTTTCTGGCTTTCTACCTTACTTTCTTCCTTGTGCATCTGTATGAGACACCAAGAGGCGAGACAAAGCAGCGTCAGTATTTGATGACCTGGGATGAGAACGGTTTAGGAGGACACGCCGAGGTTAGCAACTTGTCACAAGGCAGCCACACCCGAAAGCATACCCTGCTTTATTATCTTTTTTACTCTAAATGGGTCCATACTTTATAAAAATGAGCATCATGCTGTATTGAAGAGGACTTGAAACTCGTGATTGATACCATAAACTCATTAGGAAGCTGTTTACTGAGGTAATAAATCAAGTGAGAAGTAAAGTAATTTTCTTATAGATTTCTAGCTTTCTCTTTGCAACCAGTGGAGTTTCCCCCCTGCTGGCCATTGGCTTAATTTTTCAAATCTGGAAATTCCATTCACTATTTACGCAGTCCATGACTGAAACTCTTTTCTCTGACTGAGTGTTTTTGGTGTTTCTTATAATCAAAATCAACTGTAAAATGGCCACATGAAATATCTTATTAAGCACTGACCTGTTTACAGATCTGCCAGAACATGTGACTCTTATCTTTCAAGGTCCTGTGGAAAGAGTACTGGCCTGACCCCTGTATTTCCCACAACCCCCTAATTATAAATTCTAATTTTACACTCTGAGGCGTGGTCCCGTCAGACTGCGTACAACAAATTAGAGGAGAGACGCCTGTCAATTCATGGTGATGACTCCCTCACTGTTTCTTTAATCGTGAAAAGGTTAAGGGTAGCTCTTTTTATCCCATATTTAAAATGTCTCTTTGTTTCAGTTCTGAAAAACAAGTTAAAAGGTTAATGGGGGATAAGTGGATAATCAGTTTAAAGCATGAAAATTTACACTAAAGGGAGCACATAAAATGGAAAAAACAGTGTCAAGATGGAGACTGTAAAAGATTATTTTATGGAAAAACTATAAACTATAAACTTTAAACAACTTTATGTATGTAGACATTACAGGTAGACAGATTTAATATCTTCTTGGTGAAAAACACAATACAATACAAGGTAAAACATACTTTACCTTTTGAAGCAGTGATAATGACATTTCAGATGACTGTCATGCTCTGCTAAATGAAATTAAAATGAGTGTAAAGCTTAAACTCGTTTCTTGAGTTGTGTGGTTTTGGAACACCTGAGTGAAATTAAGTCTAATGAGCATCATGGCCCTGGGCAGCAGACTAATGAGGCAATTAAATTGTTAAAAGTCCCACTTAAGTAATATGGAAGGATGACTTGTGTCTGTTTTAATCACAGACATGATGGAGAGAGGAATTTGTGGCATGCTATTTTGTAATAAAAAGTGATGCACAAAAAGAAATTACATTATCAAATGGAGTTAACAGTGTCAGTTTGTAGCATTTGATTGAGGATGTGGAATCATGTGCTGGCTTTCAAAGATAAGCTCAAAACAAACTATCAACTGACACACCCTTTTGATGACGATTGGTGATTGCAGTTCTTTTTTACAGAGCACTTGAAGTATACTTTGCCTCATCTGAAACCCATCCATTTCTCACCAATTCACCGTTGTTATTGTCTCGAGTATAAAACAGGTCATGGTACAATATACACTTCAAAACTCAAGCAGGGAAAATAAGCACCGCATTGGCACCTAATTCTAGACAATTTTTGTTTTACAAGTGTTTGTGGTTAAGGGGCTATTGTGAGAATCCCACCCAAGAGTGTACCTAGGGTATGGCTGGGGCATCAAGTAGTAGAGGGGAATATTTGGAGGTAAGGCTTGGAATGTAAGAAGTATTCAGACCCTTTCCTGAAGTAACAGCAGCAATACCACAATGTGAAAATACTCCGGGAAGCGGAGAGTGGGATGACATGTTTGCAATCTGCAAGCTCACCACTAGATGCCACCAAATCCTTCACATTGGCACACTGGTCCTTTAATAAAAGTACAAATTAAATACCAAAAGTACTTGTTCTGCAGGAAAATGGCCCCTGTGAGTGTTACATTATTATATATCAAGCTTACATTATTAGAATGTTTATACTTTTGCATTAATACCTAATTAGTATTTTAGTGCATTTGGCAGAGGTGGAGCAAGTTTTAACTACTTTAGTTCAAGTGTTTCCTAATGGTTCACAATTGAGGAGTCTTTCCTCCCCTAAAGGCTCACATAATAAATCAAATTATTAATGGGATAGGACAAAAAAACAGAAAGAAACAGAAAGAAATGTTCTGCTACACAGAAATGCTACACAAAAAGTTATTTAGGGGACTATTTCTAGTCTTTCCTTTTTGTGAAATATCGCATATTTTTCTATGTTTGGGTCTCAAACATCTGAGAAGTTAGTTATGCACTGCTGGTGGCATCACAAGTCAAAAAGGTTGGGAATCCCTGGTGTAATCTTTGAAAATGCATGGTACTTTATCAGTTTATTGTTTGTTTCTTCACGTAAATAAAGGTAAATTAGTAGAAAGTTGGCCTATTCCCCTCTGAAATACACTGGTGTACAGTTATAAAGAAGCAGAAATGGAAATGAGTGTAATAGTACCTCAAAACTGCACTCAAGTACAGTACTCAAGTAACTGTATTTGTGCTCCACCACTGTCAATTATGACTTACTTAACTGGCTGATCGTGAATGTGTCTGATGTTGTTTTTCTGCCTTGTGTGACTTTTAGGAGCTGCAACTAAATAATCACAGAGAGGGAACTTCTGCTCATGCATTTTTCAACTGGGTTGGCCTGGCGGCTCGCTGCAGATGAGGACCAACCATGGTCAGGGGAGACATACCAAAGCCCTGAGCTCAGCCCAAGTGCAGCAGTCTTACAATATGTCAGCAGTGTTATTTTTACAGGGTCATATTAGAAAACCAAATGGATCTGCATCTGCCCCACAAGGGCATTCCTCCACTGCTGACCCTGATCAAACCCACAACCTCTTGTCCTCCTGCTCTTGCATCAGCTTGTTACAAGCCCCTGATTTCCACAGTAGTATTTACCCCTGCCGTGGCTCACCAGGCATCTCACTTGTAGTGATAAATAGTCCCATGAATTAAACAGCGAGGAGCCAACTAAGTCAGAACGCAGACGTTTAACCCGTAAATCCTGGTCGTCTTCTGTTGTCTTCCTAGTTAAACACGTGGATGAGAGGATGTGCCGGGCCGTGGGCTGAAACCTTCACAGGAATCAGGGTCATTAGCCATCAGACTGATAAACAAGCCGGTGACATAATGTGGAAACACTGATCCCATTCATAGGTCTAATCACCCACAAAACATTCTGCATGCCGTGCAAATCTCACACATATAAAACAAATTCCTTGCGGTTGGCGGGAGGATAGTGAGCTG
>JAJHUR010072918.1:0-20559 GCA_027495735.1 Lutjanus campechanus
TTTCAAACATAGAGTGTGTGTGTGTGTGTGTGTGTGTGTGTGTGTGTGTGTGTGTGTGTGTGTGTGTGTGTGTGTGTGTGTGTGTGTGTGTGGTATTCACCTCAGCAGGTGATATTCACTCATATATATGTTCACATACTGTATATGCGACCATGTCTCTCATTATCTCTGTTCTTAGCCTGCCTGATGTTGTTGCATTGTGAGGTGAACTGGGGTATCATTTACACTTTTCACAAGCATAGTTAACTTTTTTCTAGAGACACTAGGATTATTGGTTGGCAACAACTCTGCATTTGTTTTGGTGAGGTTCTTTTTTTAGTCTTTTCTTTGTGTTTTTGTTATCAGAGGTATGAATTCGTCAAGCCTAGTTTTGTGATATTGATTTCTATTTGTTTGGCACGACCACCTTGTCCTATCCTCCCCCACATTTTGAGAACCTTTGTTATGTTTTCAAGTATCAAGATGAGCTGAAAATAAATCACTTTCATTTTCACTTCTGCGGTGATTTGCCAAAATTCACACCAGTCACTCTCTTCTGTAAATAGTCTGTGGAGTTGTTGGATAACGTCATGTTTCATATTTGGTGAAACTAGAATTTTAGGCCCCATTTACAGCTGCTATTAACATGCAATCTGTATCTGTATATCTTATCTGAATGAAGAAAATATGTTTTAATTTAAGGTGTAAATGCATGCAGAACACATTGAAATTGGCAACACCACATCTGCGATCAGATCACAGCTAGGTGTAAATGCAAAACATACAGATTTACCTTATTCTTAAGAAAAAAGTCCACCCTGCCCTGCTAACTTAAGCAAAAGTAACGAGTGAGAGCAGCAGCTGTAAGTCTTCCCTTAAAAAAAAAATCAGTGACATCTGTCCTTTGACCTGGGATATGCCATGTTTGTTGACATGTTGACATCTTTGTTAATTAATTTGCATATGCAGAGCCAATCGCAATATGGCCTGAGAGGTGATGTCAAGAACACTTACTAATACAGGTGTAAATGCAAAGGCCTGTTGATCAAATGTCATTATCTAGTAAATTTATTAAGATACAGATCACATGTTAATGTCAGTTGTGAATAAAACTAAGCTAAAGGCAGCTCTGATTTATCTCTGGGTTCATGTAATGTAAATTTAATCACCTGCCCACATTCACAAGGGTCCATTCCAGGAAAAACATGTGTTTATATGAGCACATTCTCTGTATTCATCCATAGTAGAAGCAAGGTGGACCACCAGCATGTGCTGCTGTGGACAGGGTCAGCAACAAAAGGTGTGTAAGCCACAAGGCTTAAAAATACAGGTCCATCTAAAAACATTTGCATATCTTATCTTTAGAATATTTTGATCACTTGCCTTGCCGTCAGACGGCCTTTTCTGACAGGAAACCACACTTATATAAGCCAAACCAAGCAAACTCCATGAGTGAAATCAGTCATTTTTCCTTGCAAAACACAGGAATTGCTGGTCTACCACTGCCTTGATCTGTTGGTTTGTTTGTATTATTGTGAGACTTTCGTGAATCTAAACGATCCTTTTAAAACACCAAAGTCACACAATTACACAAACAAACACATTAAGGGAGCGGTGGAGCAGCAACTCTTGTGTTGTGTGAGGTAAAATTACTCATTTTGCTTATGGAGTGTGATTGTTTTGGAGAAAATTATATCTTTTTTTATGTGGCTAAAATACCTTTTGCTGCTCACCATGTCCACAGCAGTTTCGTGTTTAGTTTCCATGCCGGTGCCCCTCTATGCTTCCCCAAGCTGGGGATGTGCCAACTCACATCTACTGTAGATAAAACACTGACTATGGATAAGTACCTCATACACCCTCACTTCAAATAATCCAAACTATCCCTTTAAGATTGCAAGCAAGGATATTTCCCAAAATGTCACAGTGTTAATTAAATCTTTTGCATCATAACACATTTAATGATGTAAATAAATTATTTTGAGATTATTATTAATTATTTCGGAGAATGTGGAGTTATCTTCATAACCACCATGTGGTTCCACATCACAGGCTCGTCAAATGACTGATGGGAAAATAGACACACTAATCTGATCTGAACTCCTGTTTAATAAGGCGCTTTGATTAAAAATGGATTGAACCATTCCTAGGTGTCCCCTGAAGAACTGAAATTGATTCGGCTTAACAATGGAACCCCCCAGAAGGCCCTAATAGGGTCTGATAATAAAAATAAACTCATAAATAAATAATTCAAGACCACTGTTTCGGCTCACTTCATCTAGGAAGTGAAAGAAGGCATTTTAATGTCAGCGGGCATCAGAGGAGACACCAGCAGAGAAAAAAAACCCTCTGATCTAAAACTTTCTCTCCGTCTGTCAACTCATATACTGTAGCCTACCTCTGTCTCAGTTCAAAGACTGGACACAAAGCAGTCACAATGATCAAAAACACATCACTGACATCAACAATGCAGGATATACATCTGGCCTGTTGTTAAGACGGATGCTTAAACTGAGACTGGCAGCCATGATTTTTCTGTTATTGTCTTTCGGAGCTCATATAGGCATCAATATATTCCTTTGATCAATGTTTTTTTGCTCAGGCCTTTCAAATCCAAGTGTTTTACAAACACCTTTGTAATGGAAATGGATAATGAGGTTTCCCAGAGGGGTTAATCAAACCTATTCTTCCCCAAACATGAAAAGATGTGAAAAGACGTGAAAGGGAACTGATTGATTGTGAGGAAAAAAAGAGAATCGTTGTCCTTTTCTTTCACGCAATTCCTTGTTTCCTCCTTGATACAAGAAGTGATTTATTTTGACAGCTACCTCAATGAGTTTTATTTTATTCAAATGAAATGTCTTTGTTGCTAGCTCAACAAGAGACAGAGAGAAAGAGAAAAAGACAGACAGAAGAGAGAGCACAGAGTGATAAAAAGAAAAATAGAGAACAACAATAAAAAGATGGCAAGTTAACGACTCAGAAATAAACGTGTGAAAGTGGCAGTTGAGTGTAGCTGTGAGTAAGCCGCTGGCTGAGAGCCTGGTGGGCTAGATTTGACCCCACAGAGGAGGAGAGTGCACAGTCCAGGCCTATAATTAGAAAACACACAGTGCCACTAATCCTTACTGAATGATTAAGCAGCAAACTGCAAGTTTACAGCCAGGAACCCACAACCCACTGGCTGCAGAGAGTCAGTTTTTCTCACTGAGTGAAAAATCAAAGCTTAGACAGTTAAGTTCTGCTTTGCCAGGTGAGGCTGGTTTAGCCCAAAATAAATCAAAGGTCTCTAATAGGATTTCAGAGATGTTAACACAATAAAGCTGGATTTATGCCTGTGTGTTGGGGGGTTACAGGCTCCATATGTAGCCACAAAGGCTACAACAACTATAGGAAAGCCATGAGTAGACCAAATGAACTGTGACTAATCAGTCTGGACTGCTTGTGGTTTCTCCTAGATCTTTCTAACATGAGTATTTTTGAGAGCAAGTTTAAGATAGACTCAGTAATCACATTTTTTGATCAAGCAAACCAGTTCAGTATCCCGAGGAATACTGTAGCCAATGTATGTTGTGAGGCAGAGATGATGCTGAGTTGTGGATGAGCATGTTGCATGTCAGACTCTGAAGCCAAAGACTGGACTTTGTATTCCCATCAGAGATTAATTAAGTCAATTGTATTTATCACAATAACACTTTACAATCTGTACAACATATGACACCTTCTACCCTCAACTCACCCATCCATTCATTTCAGGTCTCAACATTAACCATGGCCACAATATGTTACTCCACCAAGCCACCAAGTTTTGTCTCCTTATTACAGTTGCTTTTCCACAAACATCCTGATTGCTTTGTGCCTTTTAGTTCAACATTCTCATGTTTGGGTATGGGTTTGATAAGCCTGCTCAATCTGATAACACAATCCTTACAGAAGAACCAGAAACACAAAAGGCGGACTATGAAAAAACAAATTGGCAATGAGTATCAAGGAGTGAATGTAAGTAGGAGTTTAGGTGGCTAGAATATGACACATCTAGAACATAATGTACTATGGTGTGTGCAGCCTCAGCTAGCTGAGAAGTCTAGCTTGTTTTTCATCGGAAACAGTACTCTTAAGAGGGAAAGTGGATAATACAAGTATCACAGATAAGGAAGGCAGTGTTAAGTTGGGTTAAATTGCCTTTTCTCTATCGTTTTTTACCTAAGTTTACATCTAGACCACTAAAAATGTACTTTGACCACCAGATTTAAAGGTGGCTCGTGGGGCCAGTGCTTAAAAATAGTAGCATCTATTCTGTGGCTTATCTGGGGTTGGGTCATGTTGGCAACAGGTTAAGCAGGGTAGTCCAGATGTCCCTGTCCCCAGCAATGCTTTCCAACTCCTCCTGGGAGACCCCAAGTTGTTCCTGGGCCAGATATGTAATCCCTTCAGTAAATTCTGGGTCTACCCGTGGGTCTCTTCCCAGTTGGATGTGCCCAGAAAACAAAACCACCAAAAAAAACCTGAACCACCTCAGCTGGCTCCTTTTGATGCAAAGCAGGAGCTCTACTCCGAGCTCCTCGCCCTGTCTTCAAGGCTCGGCCCAGCCACCCTATGGAGGAAACTCATTTCAGCCGCTTGTATCCATGACCTCATTCTTTCGGTCACTGCCAAAAGCTCATGACCGCAGGTGAGGGTTGGAACATAGATCAACTGGTAAATTGAAAGCTTTACCTTAAGGCTCAGCTCCCCTTTCACCATGACGATTCGGTACAGCACCCGCATTACTGCCGAAGGCACATCCATCCACCTGTCGACTCATGTGAGTTAAAACCCTCCCAAAAACCTCAAGAAGAGCAACAGATGAGGGATCCCTCCTCCAGGATGCACAGACATGCGATAGATGTCGAATACAGTAAGCTTTTTTTAAATTCAAAGTAAACCTTCTCTAACCCTGTGTTTCAATTAACTTCAAGATTAATTTAAAAAATGATAGTATTAAAAGTTCAAAAACTGACAAAGGTTAAATTTTGGCAGATTTTGTTCTTTTGCAGAACTGTCCAATATCAAAATTAAGTGGAACTTTTGTAACTCTGTAACTTATTTTGCTTTTACTTATCATTATAAAGTTAATGTTGATTGTCCAATGTAATGGCTATAGAATAATGACAGCATCTGAGTATAGTTTGGTTCCCTATAAGCCTTGTCTTCATTGGTCTGCCACTGGGAATGATTTTCCTGGGAAAATTATGTCTCCATTACAGCCTAAATTAATGAACGATTTCATTTTTTTTTCTAAGGTTAATCCCCTTAACCCCAATGCCAAGCCTAAGTGAAACAAACCATGATATTACCACACAATACCAATCATTACAATAGCTTATATCTGTTCCTAAATTCAATGTAAAACTATTAAACATAAAACTATTTCAATGTACCTCTTCACTGAGCATACTTCTTTATTCCCTCTTATTTCCAAAAATGTGTTGATAATTTCTTCATGGAGCTGAGCTCAGAGGAAACAGAAAGCCATCTGGTGTTGTGTTGAAGTGTGTTCCCCCATCAGATAGTGTTTCCCATAGTGGTGCCCTCCGCGGTCATACATTATGGTTAAGTGTAGCACAGTAAACTAAGGGGGAACATATTTCGATGAGGAAACAGATTTCAACACAACACCTGTTGTCTTTGCCACAGCAGCACAACAACAATACCACTTGGAAATGCTGGAGGCTTATGTCTGAGAGAAGACATTCTTACAAACCACTACCCTTTGGCCATGGTCACAAAAAATACTGATACCCGAGTGCCCACAGGACTGTGGATCAGTTTCTATGCTTTATGAGTCCGTGCTCCCTCTTCAAAGCTAGTTAATTCAAACTTTGTAAGTGAAGACACTATAATCATTGGTATTTTCTATCCTTGCTTCAAAGTGTAATATGACTCACATTTACATTCCTGCAGAGTTCCAGAATAACCTAAAGTAATCAAGGATTTTTGATAGAAAGAAGAAGAAAAGGTGATCATTATCCAAACCACTACCTCAGTTTTTATTTTCATCTTCCTCTCAGCACAATAAATCTAGATAGTGTTTAGAGATCAGGCAATTGGTTCAGCAGCGCTAAGAGGAGTTAAATGCTGTTTGTCAACAAGTGCCTGTACACAGACCACTCCACCTGTGTGTGGACTATTTATTTGAATAGCTTAACAACTTGTCAGGGCCACAAGTGGCTTAAAAAGTACAAATCCACAATAGTTTTTTCAGCATCACTTTATACACACATAAACCACTTACATTACACACTAAGCTGCAGAACTAGGAATAGTTTCCGACATTAAGACAGTAAGTTGAGCAGATAAAAAGAAAGAGTATTTGAGACCAGATTTATATGTTTTCATAGCCTCCTCCTATTCAGACAGGCACCTGCAGCAGCAGCCAGCTCTAGAGTAACTGCTGAGGACAGCTAATCATTAGCCAGTTAGCCTCCATTATGGCCTGGGATCCAGGCCTGGTGATAAAGAACCAGAGGACGCAGGGCTCACAGTTTAATGATCCAAAGATCAGTGCAGGATTTACAGGCTCTGGGTTTCCATCGCGGCCCCTGGACAAAAGCCTCCTCCCTTCCTTCATATACTTCAGCAAAGGGACTGAGTTCATAAAACCCGGAAACAATGTAGGAAAGTAATGAAATACCCCACCTATTGCGGAAAGAAAAATAATATAAAGGAGACATCAATCGTCGAGGTAAAGTTTCTAGTTGATTAGATGATAAATAAAGGCAAGGTGCCAAGAACAAACATTTCACACACTAGAAGTTTTACCGTGCCTTCAGCAGCCCTCTTATTTAGTTTCCTTTGAAGAGTTTGACATTATAGCTCTTGGTGCACTCTGAATTTATGGGCGTTTGGCGGAAACTTGAGTCAACCGTTTCAGACCCAGAGGATCAACTCCGATTGCTCTATACTGAGTCTGAGCCACATGCTGATGTTTGAAACCAAGACTAAACTTCCACCAAAGCTTGTAGCGGATGCCATCCATAACTGACAGACATTTATATGTTGCAAGCCCTCTGCAATGGCTGAAATCCTTCACACGGTCTCAGACGGTGTCTGCTCTTCCCTCTCAGATCAGCTCCTACAACTTCTGTGAATTCCTCCTCCTCTCAGTGGTGGAGAGATAAAAGACAAAAAGGTTCATCCAATCATCTCAAACGACCCCACGAAACACTAAATCAATGACCAGGTCAAACAAAGCATCTCAAGGTCTTTCTTCTTCCATGGATCGTGCACCTGCTCATTACTTTACATCTTAAAGACAGACCAGTGTTCTCAATGTGCTTTGAAGAAGCCAGATAATTGAGAAATTTAACCAGCAAGAGGGATCCAGGGCCCCTTAAAGACATTTTCTGACATCCAGTGAGCATCCAGTGAGCATCCAGTTTGGCGCATGTTTTAACACTCAATCTCCATAACATGTGAAGCAAATTGTTAAACACACTGGGCCTCATGCAAGAACATTTTCATATTATTATTACCTTAAGTTTCTCTTACTTTCTTTTGTACAATGGGCTTGTGCCATGCCTAGGGTTGGGTATCATTTGGGATTAATCCAATACTGGTGGTAAAACAGTTTAAACTATACTTAAATATATAAATATAAAAAATACTAGATAGTAAATAAATTTAAATAACAAATTCACATCATAAATTAAACCTAACCCAACCAAAATACATTAACACCACATGACAGTTATGGCACTAATAACAGCATGAAGGGTAGAAATTCCAGCTTCCAGCTTTGTCCTCCATCTCCAGGGCCATCTATCTGCTTACCAGTATGTCTGGTGTACATTTTTACCTTAGGATGGCGAAGTCATGTCCTGCAGGTCATTACTTTGCCATCCTGGGAAAAAAAGTATTGCGTCCCACGTGTTGCCAGATGCTTATCTCATTTACACACAATTACACAACTGTCAGTTGGACATCCTGACTGGTGTTGGAATCATTTTGAGTGAAATACAGATACTCTTTAGACCATTTAGCTTGTCAGTTTCACCGTGTTTACCATGGCTACTAGCTAGCAGACGGCTACTTACTGCCAGAGCAGGTGTCTGTAATGTGTGCATCAGAGGGCAACTAAGTCGATAGACAGCTCAGGCATGTGACATCAATATGAGACAATGTAATCTGTGGAATGATTCGCTCTGATAAGCATTGGTCATGTGGGATTTCAGTACCCAACCCTAGCCACGTCAGATTGAACCTACACAAATAACTTATAAGAACTGTGTAAGTGATCTACCAGTGCATTTTTGAGTGTACATTAATGAGAATTGTAAATTAGCATAATTGACCCCGTAATAATACCATATACGGCTTCACATCCTGCTTTTATGTCAGAAAGTGGTCACTCTTGAAAATGGCATGAAAAAAAAAACCTTAATGAGATCCGAGATTGCTTTTGGAGATCCATAAAGGAAACTCTTCAAATGAATGATGATATTGTCAGGCTATATGAATAAATTTGAATAAATAAATTTAGATAAATTAGATAAATTTGGAATTAGAATTCGAAATGCAGAGTCAAACAGGATAATATCAACATAAGTATGACATAAATTGCTTCAAAGTAATGAAATATAACAGAGGTTTTCAAAGTGGAGGGTGAGCTTCCCCAGGAGTCTCCAAGCAGTTTCAGGAGAGGCTCAGTTAATGGAGGTGAAAAAAATATTACATAAGTTATGACAATAATTATCAGAGGGAGATCTAAACTAATAAACTAAGAAACTAATAAATGCCTTACAACAGACTGAAGTTATGTAAAACAGCAACATCAGGCTATCTTCGCTCAGTTGTTGAGTGTCTGTGGGCTAAAATAATATAATCATAGTTCCATAGACATCCAAGATTTCAGTTAAACTAAGTATACTAAGTTCTGGACCACTCGTAAATTGTGTCTGGATAATTCTTGTATTTTGAATTTTCTCTTAGCTACAAATTGATTTACAATCTGACTCTTATTCACTTATTCACACCAAGGACACACTGACACGTGGACAGCTCAAGAACTCTGTGATTAGTGGACAACCCACTCTACCTCCTGCGCCACAACCACCAGAACTCCATAAATGACTACACAAAATAAAGGGCTGACAATTGTCCTTCAGCTCTTAAATTATGTAATCAAGTGTATAACATCTCCTTGTTTAAACTGTCATTACACTATGAAAAAAGCATGAGATAGTGATTATAACTAGGTAATTTCAATATCAATGAATCTACTACTTCTTAATAATGGATTAATCAACAAGATTTAAAAATAAGGTTAGAAAAAATGCCAAAAATTTTTTTCTAGAGCCCAAGGTGCCATCTTGGAACCAGAGATATTCAAGTCATTGTTTCAGCACTTCAATCATGGACATAAATCATTGGTTGCATCTGAAGCAAATAAAAAAAAGTGCTTGAGAGATTTGAAAGAGTACACAAATCCTAGCATATACAGAAACAAGGCAGTTCTGTTAGTTTGTCATAAATTTGACAAATGGAACAAGTCAACAATAGTTCATCCTATATTTGCAACTTGTTCTGTCCCTCCTGCAGGAGGAGTGCTGGTGTGCCAGTGATTTTAAACAGATAAACTCTAATGTTATATACAAATAAACTCTCAGGATATATACTGGTAAACTTTGCACACTTTATATCCATGATTTCACTGGGTAAGACGGGACAGCGATCTGAAAACGGATGTATTTTAAGAGTTTAAATTCCAAGAGTTGAAGGAGAAACGCCCTAATTTGTAGCGAGCTGATGATTTGTTGCTACATGGCTAATTAGCAATTAGCCCACTGAAAGACTGGATCCAAAAGCTGGTATGGTTAATGGTCTACACAACTGGCATGGACACCACATCCATGAGTCTCCTTATCAGATCCAGGATTTCCACGGCTGATCAAACTCTTCATGAAGCCAAGTGATGACATCATTAGCTGGCAAGTGCTCGAGGACGATGTCACATCGGCCTTGGTCCGAGTGATTTTTACTCATCGCAGAAGACCCTCTCCATCACCGTCACCATCCCCCCGATGTGGTGTGAATGCCTCCTCTGTGAGCCAGGCCAAGGATCTGCCAGCGGCCCCTCTCTTTGTGAGCTGAATGGGCACGGCTCGGCCACGTTTTAAGGCGCCCTAATGTACCATGGCTGGACCACAAAGGCAGCGTGGTAATTTGCCAGGGATAATGACGCTCACTTAATTCGGCCCTAGGGGCCACAAACAGAAAGCTTTAAAGAGAATCCCCATCTAAGGATGAGTCCCCTGTCCCCCCTTTTTTTCTAGGTCTCTCTCTCCCTCACAGTCCAGCCCTTCTCTCTCTTATTGGCCTGAAAGGAGCTTGTTTTCTTCCGGCTTATTGTCATCCTGAACTAAATATCAGCAAACAACAGTGGGACTGGAGGAGACAACATGCCAACCACGACTGGAGCCCCTGATCTCCTCCCAGAGGAGCAGAGAGAACCAAGACAAACACAGTGGAGCTTCCTTAGAGCAGCCAGAGAGGGAGCAGCGCTGCTCTGCTCCAATGACACATATTAGGGAAAGACATTTAGGCCACAAATTGAATTGAGCAGAGTAAGTGAGAAGGAGGCGAGTGCTAAGCACGAGGAGTACAACAACAGAACGTAAGCAAATGCCAGGGCTGGCCTTCAGGGATATTAAAAAGAGAGCAAGAAGAGGGTGAGACTGGAGCAGAAGCGGTCTGTGCTTTTCATGATGAATTGGCCTGTTGAAGGTTTCTGTTTTTGGCAGTAAAGGTTTGTCTTTCAACATTCAATACCAGCTCGAACATTGGTTCATCCCAAAATGAACAGGATCTGGGTTTTATTCAGGGCCACGATCGGGTGATAAACCCTAACAGCAGCTTATCAACAGCCAATCAAAACGCTGATAACATGTCAGGTGATCACATTAAACATTCCAAACATTCCAACAGATTTTAACTGATTTCAACTAACAACTGTTTAAATGAACAAAACAATGAAACAGAAAATCGTCTTTTGGATGTGTCAAAAGGAGATTATTGTCATGGACTTCATGCAAGGACACTGTGAACAGACGAACCTGAGCAAGGCAAAGTTTGTTTACATTAGTTAACAGGTGACTATCTTTACTGCTAAATTAGTTATAGCTATGCGTTAATACAACATTTTAATGAGAAGCAGAGCTGTTATCTAAAATTTAATCATAACAAGCTACAATTCCATACAGATGTCAGAGGGTGGCAACTGCCATTATGAAACACAGTAGCCAGCCAGTGCTGGAAGAAAAAACAATACAACACTATACAAAAATGAGATACAAAAGATGCAAATGTAGTTACAATGACATATCCCACTGGACTTAATCTACTGAGAAAATAATTACTGAAAAAAAATACCAATCTTGCCAGCTAATCTTAGTGAAATAAACTATTAAATCGTGTTGCCTGAGACTGTGATTACCGTTTGTTTTGTTTTTTTTGCTTCATGTAACTGTCAAGTTGTGTGAAAGTATCACAGTGTAAAGCCAGCCTAAAAATATTTCTTTCACATTTGTGATCCTCATTTTGTTTCCAGTAAATTTAATAACTGATGGCAGATGACAACTGATGTTCTGCAGCAGATAAATCATCAAGGTTATTACAAGAGATGATAACATTTGATTATCTTGTTTGTGGAGTTTGGGGGAGGTTGTGTGTTTTCAAACCATAAATCCACTTTAAAACATTATTTTATTATCTGGATTTGCTGCAGTTCATGAATGAAAAACTTTACTCTCAACAATTATCTTTCAAATGATCAGCTACGGGAGACAAGTAAGAAAAAAAATGTTTTGAACAAAAACAGATAAAACACAGCTCCAGGCAATATGTTGACTCAGTTTTCTTGGGTAATTCAAATAATCTCTAATTATGCCTGAAGGGAGACAACAGAATATGTATGATGTATTAATCTACATAAAGTCTTAATCATGCCCTTTTAATGCAAACAAAGCAGTCTGGTTCCTCTGAATACCAAACTGAGGTAACAGATTAATGATGATGATTTAGATGCTTCATATTAAAAGAAAATACCCAAAAGATAAAACAATTCCATGAGCTGTTTGATAGCTGAGTACAGATACTTTTAGGAAAATAAAAAAGAGGGAAGGGTCATTACATCATTACACCAGCGTTCCACAGCTGCTCTTTCAGGGCTCATGGCAAATAAAATTAAAATGCTCACCATGGCAAATAAAAAACAGGTTGCAAGTAAAGATCCTTTTATTTCAAACTGGAGGGTGCTTTACAATGACTGACAAGGCTAATAATAGCTAATGTTATGGAACTGTTACTGTTACATGAAGGAAATGTTTACAAACATCCACTGATTATTAATTGTGCATTGTTAGGTTATGAGCTAACCCTTAGCTCTAAAACAACATTTCATGGCTATCAGAAACTTTTAGAAAAACATTCAACAACAGACTTGATCATCAGAAAATAATAACGGTAATTTAGATTAGTATTATCACAGTTTAGTTAACTTACTAATGTTAGTCTATTACAAACCTCAATCACATATCTATTAGAGACTCCAGTTTGTTATAAATCTAGTGTAATCCAGGGCTGGGGCTATGGTTTATAAATACATCAAAATCTTAAGGCTATACCACGACATAGGATCTTGATATACAAATTTTCTTTCAAATAACATACTGCAAATTCTCAAATTGTGCAAACATATGATGATCTTATAGAATATGATGATGCAACAGTATAACGATATCTAATATCAAAGATGATATCTAGTCTCATATCACAATATTGATATAATATTGATATATTGGCCAGCCCTGGTGTAATCTAATATAATCTGCATGCAAATAAATTATTGAATTAACACACAAATCAGATAAAATGTACCCAAAAACTGTGGCAACACACAAAATATCGGTGACTCAGTCACTCAGGTAGATAACCTGTGAAACCGAGAGGGGAAAGATGGAGCAGTCTGCCCATTTACCATTATTCTGCACTGAGAGCTTTCAAGTGTGACACCAGCGTTGTAATGATAATGACCCTTACTTCTTTTTTTTTTCTCCACAGTTTGGGTCCAGTTGGGGACCTTTGTTATGTGTCTTGTCTCTCACTTATATTGCCTTCCTTCGCATCTAATAATACCTAAAATATAGTAAAAAAAAATAATAACCCTCGGGTGTTGAGGGATCTTATTGTTGAAAAAATCAAATTAATAGCAGGCATACAAAAACACTGACAGTCACAGTCTGTTCTGGAGTCACAATTGTGTATGAGGTCACATTTCATCCGAGCAATGATTTCACCATATAGTGTCAATAAGGCTGAAGGCTGTCAGCACCAGAGTGATTCACTGATTCAGAGAGAGCGAGAGAGAGAGAGAGGGAGGTAAAACTTGTCCATTAGCAGCCTGTAGAAAGCCCCTCCACCCGTCCTCCTCCCACCTCTCCTGCCTATCCTCCCCTCTTCCACCTCCACTGCCATACTCTCACTGCTGCTTTTCAA
Source organism: Lutjanus campechanus (assembly GCA_027495735.1). Classification (NCBI taxonomy): domain Eukaryota; kingdom Metazoa; phylum Chordata; class Actinopteri; order Lutjaniformes; family Lutjanidae; genus Lutjanus; species Lutjanus campechanus. The sequence continues at coordinate 13,513 of JAJHUR010072918.1, forward strand.
ATCACTTCACTCTGTCAGAAAAAAAGGGCTTTCACCTAAAAAAGGCTGCCTTACCTTTACTACAGAAGCCACAGAGTGTTTTTGGGTGGAGGGAAGAAAGACATTCAGAAAAGATGAGAACGAGCGAAAAAGAATGATCACAATCCCTCATCGTAAAGGTTATATCCACAAGACCAGAGGGATGTTTGCCAGCAAAAATTGAACATAAAATAAAAAAAACAAACTGAGTTGTGGAAAACATGCAGAGCAGAAATCCAGGTACAAGATGCAGAAACTAATCGAAGAAATGCACAAAAGTGGCATGAAAAGTTTTGAGTGGAAAAAGATGAAAGTGTACTCACCAGCTAAGCATCACTGGGGTATGGGGAGGGGGCAGAGAGGGCCGTCTGTCCTTTTCAAACTGATTCTGGAGGGAGAGACAGAGAGAGACGAGGGGGAGGGGTGAGTCTTTCACTAGCTGCTCGCCTCCTTCTCATAAGCAGAGTGCAGAGCCACAAAGAAGTGCTGGCGCTCTCGTAAACAAACCGCCAACTTATCAATGGAGCAGAGAAGGCGGAGCAGGAACGGCATTTAAACGGAGACTTCATGGGGTTGGGGGGCTGGAGTAAAAGACGGACCTGCAAGATGCCTTTACATCAAGACCGGACAATAACAAACCACAAAGTTCAATACAGTTCAAACAGATAAAACCCTAAACCCCATATAACATGAGAAGCCTTGTACTGCATAGAAAGCACAGCCTAAATATGTTACAACTGTAAATTAACAATATAGATGTAAATGAGGTGAACGGATGCCTAATTGTGTTGAATCAAACACAGATGCTAATATGCAGAGAGCACTTTGGGTTCCAAGCTTTTTGATCTCAACGCCACAGAGCAAATTGGAACAAATAGCCCTGGTTGGTTTCTACGGCAACCTGAAAGAGCAGCTCAGACTTGCCATCCTTCTTGCGGCGTCAACTGCCGTAATATGGCTGCTGTTTCCTTCACTTCCACACAGAATGGCAAAAATGAATAAAAGAGAGATTGATTGTTGTTAAGGCTGCACAATTAATCCAAATATCAGAACTGTAACACGGCCAAAGCTGCAATTTCTTGATCGAGGTGAAATGTGTGACAAAACTGCACTATAATGAAGCTTAGAGCTGCAGAGACGCCCTGGCTTACAAATCTTGTTCTCATGTTAGAAAACATTTGTTGCTCATTAGTTTTTTCAACAAACTTATTTGCCTATTATTCTACAAAATATTAGAAAATATCAAACAATGTCCATCAGAAGTTCCCAGAATCCAAGGTAAGGTCTGCAACCAACAATTATTTTCATTGTCACTTAATCTGTCCATCATTTTCTACATGAATCCAGATTGGTTGTTTGGTCTATAAAAAGTCAGAAAATGGTGACAAAGCCCAAAATAGTATCAAATGTCTTGTCTAAAAACAAAATAGTTGATGATTAATTTAATAGCTGACAACTAATCAATTAAATGACTAACTGTTGCAGTTATAAAGGTGACATCTTCAAATGTCTTGTTTTTGTCTGACCAAGGATCTAAAAATGAACTAAAATAAACTTACAATGATATAAAACAGAGAAAAAACTTGAATTTGACAAGCTGGAACCAGAGAATACTTTTGCTTCATTAATGACAGTTGATTATCAAAATTATTATCAATTAATTAAAATCCATTTCGAGGTTCTTCTACCAGATGCTCCAGCTCCAGCTTCAAGACTGTGAAGCCACAAAGACAGGTAGACAAATACAGTAAAAGGGATTTTCTATGGAGCTAAGCTGAGAATTTAGCGCTAAGCAGCGGGAAGTGTCCGCTCAAACAAAAAACAGTCCCCGTAATCTCTAATGTCAGTGTGGGATCAGGCTTTATTCACTGCAACAAGTGAGGGGGAAGAATTCTCATAAACTGCTTAGTCTATGACCTATAGTCTTACTCTCTTTCAGACACACACACACACACACAACACACAACACACAACACACACACACACACACACACACACACACACACACGTCCTGAAGTGATGCCTCTGCCCCAGACAGTCAAACAAACAAAGTCTGGGACAACTCAAATTCAGTAAAATTTTATTACTGACAGGCATGTGACGTTCAGCGTGATGCAAATCACACTGCAGAGATGTGGTCTGATAAACAGAACACAGATAACAAGTTGATAACAGCAGATACTATCAGAGCCAATAACAGGGCCCAGTTCTTCGTACATTGATAACAAGTTATCAATGCAAGTTGACAACATTTTTCAAAGATGGTTTAAAATTCATCTTGAACTGCTGTCAGAGTTTTTAAGTCCGTACCTGCAAATGTGCATCTTACTGATGGTTATACATGACCAGATTATCCAATACAACTCACTTTCTCAGATTTGTAACTAAAGTGCTTTTAATTATGATATTAGAGGAGAACATGTCATTGTGACGTTACTAAGTTCTGTTGTTGCAATTATAACAATCCAGTTTTCAGAACAGTTACCTGTACTTATACTTGATCAAATATACTGCAAAATAAAAGTCTGTACACTAAAAAGAGCCAAACCAAATATAGTCTGAGATACTCTGAGACATAAAAAAGATTCTGACTGTTGACTTTGCTGGAAATTGTCAATACAATTAAAGCTGCTTTTTAAGAGGTTTCAGTTAGTTTTCATATCATAGCCGGCACATGATTATCACTAAAAAGTTTTTTGCATTGAGGAGAACTTCACCTTCATGTACCAACATCATTCTTTGTTACACACATTGACTTGTCAAATCTTAACAGCAGAGCTGCAACGATGAGTTCATGAATGGATTAGTCGCTCAAAAGAAAATTATTTGAAAGCAAAAGTGTCAAACATTTGCTAATTCCGGCTTCTTAAATCTAAGGATTTTCTGCTTTACTTTGTCTTTTATGACAGTAAATAAAGAGTCCCTGGGTTTTGGACTGTTGGTTGGACAAAAGAAGCAATTTAAAGATGTCACTTAGGGCTCTGGGAAATTGTAATGAGTATTTTTCACAATTTTGACATGTTACAGACTAAACATTCAATCAATTAATCTTGAAAATAATATATTAATCGATAATGACAATAATCTTCAGCTGCAGCCCTATTTAACTGTGATTTAAAAAGTGGAAACAATAAAGGAGCACATGCTGACCATGGCTTCAACACTGTGCTCACTTTGCTTTTTGTTTCTTTTTATAAATAAACAAAGCTCTCAACATACACATAACTTCATAATCAAACAGATTTCAAAGAACCACATTTGCTGAATGAGAATAAACATGACTATTTTATTCTGACAACAACATGTGAGCCAAATTTGAAGAACAGGGTCCTGGTTCCAGACCTCTGAATAACTGCAAACACTCGGAAGCACTCAGATTTTTGGCACATCAAATAGGTCTTGTGTCGTGCTCACTGATGGCTGTTTTCCACAGAGAAAACAACCAAGCCAATCAGAGATTTGTCAGCAGGATTAAGACTACGGACATCATCTTCTTGTGCCAGAGCCAGAAAAACAGAGACAGAAAAATGAAAGCTAGTGTGGGTAAGACTGACTCAGCTGTAGAGGTTGATGTCAGTTGATTTACAGAACTCTTAAATCAGCATTTTTCTGAAATGACTGAAAACGATAGTGACAGTACCACGGCATTCACTGATGATAGATAGGAAGATGGGACAAAATAACATCCTCTTACAAACTGAAAAAAAAGCTAATAAATAAACACAATGTTATGAAGTGAAAGTAACATGGCAACTCAGCCTGATTATTAAGCCAACACAACTGTGCAAATCTCACAAGCCTACAAGTCTACAGCGGGAGTTCTCAAACTTATTACTAAAAAGTCTGTATCTGATTTTTATTCAAGGTCAGAGGTCCACAACAAATGGCGATAACAAAATAACATTTAATGAACTTGCTTAAAACTTTTAGGCAACATACTTTTAACAAGAAATTAATTAAGGTCACATAAAGGCCAGCATGAAACGAAGCAAACACAGCTCAGACCGTTAGTCTGTTTATTTCTGACTCAGACATTTTTACTTTTACATTAGTCGGTAGAAATCGAATACTAAAGAAAACTGAGCTGATTTAGGAGCTGATGGCAGATACTCCAGTGTCTGGTCACTGCATGAACACAGCAGAAACAACACATAAGCAAGGTGATATATTGGCATTTATTAAATGTAATTTCAGGAAAACTGTCAGTACTTTTTTGTGCAATCAGAACAGTGAAGATAGATAACAACACTGCACTGGGTGTAAACCAAACACAAAAGTGGAAACATCACTAAAGCTGTGCTTCAGAAAGAATGGCATTACAGTACGTATCATGGTACAGAGCTTACGATAGACTATATTGCAATCTATTGTGATACTGTGAGCAAGGTGATATATTGTTTTTTTTTTAAATCCAATTTTAGGAAAACTGTCGTAGTATAAAGAATGCACCACCATACTGTCTGCATCAGCACTGTTACATATAAGTCAGGAACACTGTGTTTGATTGATTGACAGACTCCACCCAAAGCATCATGGGATCACCAGTGGGCAGCTAACAACATGCTAACAACAACAACAACTGTTTTCAGGATGGAAAAATGGACAAATAAGTACAGAAGGCATTCACCTTCACTTTTCCAGCAGTTGGGAAACAACAGACAAGACTTTTCTTGGTCTTGAGAAGCTGTAGCGTTTATTATGACAATGTGCAGTTACAGGTTACCGCCAGACTGACCGAAAACTTTTTCTTCTGCTTTGCTAGTAGCACCATCACTCTCAGTCTACCACTTGCTCTTCCTCACTTACATGCTGCACGTACATTATGCTTATGACAGTACGCTTGAATAAGGTCCTATAAAATGTAATTATTTGGGCCATCCTGCAGGAGTATGCTTTGTATGTCACTGTGGTAAGAAAAAAATCCATACTGTCACAGCCCTATTTATCGGTTCTTTTGCTATAAAATCACACAATCTCAATATTCCCCAAATAAATGTTTTGCTGTACAGAATGGCCAGTTTTCATTTTAAGTTTTAAGAGATGGTAATTGTCATAACTTGCCTGAATCTAGATTATAAAATGCAAGCGACATCACCATATTCTGATATTTTATAGTTGAGCTGGAAAACCATCAGGAGCTTTACTCAGCAGTATTTTTTTGATGTTATCCTGTCTCTGCTCCTCTCTCCCTTAATTTAAGACACTGCATTTGCATTCACACGCGCACACACACACGACAGACAGATAGACAGAGACAGATAGACAGAGACAGATAGACAGATGGATAGACAGATAGATAGACAGATAGATAGACAGATAGATAGATAGATAGATAGATAGATAGATAGATAGATAGATAGATAGATAGATAGATAGAGCAGCAATTAGAATAGCTACTTTCTGTCTCTCCACTTTTCTAATGTTGAATTAGTCCTTGAAAGTCATCTGCCTGTTTGGCAGCCAGCGCGTGTGTGTCTGCGTGTGTGTCTGCGTGTGGGGAACTTGAGATGCTCTATAACCAGCAGTCCTTCTGAATACAGTATGAGCCCGACAAAGCAGTCAGGAGGTTCAGATCACACTCCTGTGCTCCAATCTGGAACTTTCTTTTGGACTGTCAAAACTTCTGCAGCTCACCACAGTGCGTCTGCCTCATTCCTGTCCATAAGAAGTGGTTATCAACAGTCGCTATCGGATCCAGCAGTGAAAATCAAATTCTTCTCATTAAGCCCCAGTTACTGCTAACTGAATCAGACAGTTTAATGAAAACTTAGCGGGAAGTAGGTGAAGAGGCAAGTTACGAGACAGCAGGAGTTCACAACTCAACAACTCATGGAGTTTATCTCACACATACACACAGGAATACACACACACACACACACACATACACACTGTATACTTGTGTAGTTTAACAGTTCTCCTTCAGGGCAGTAAAGGGAATGTGTCTAATTAGGAGCGAATTACTGCCTGCAGCTTCCCAGTTTACATCAGACTGTAGCAGGGTGTTGTTGCTAAACAAACTTTTTTTTCTAAAGCCACCCAAAGTCTAAAACACAAGATCTGAGTTTTTACTGAACAAGGACACACTACATGACACAAACTGAGCCAGCAGCCCTAAAAAAAAAAAATTCTCAACACTGTGCTGTAGAGTCATAGAGCCTTCTAATATTGTCAGGCCAGTGTCCTCTTATGTTACCATCAATAAGTGTGATTTTCACTGAACTCCCAATCACCATCAACAATATAGACACAGCTCTGTGTGGCTGGAGTTCACAAGGCTGTGTTCAAACTAAAAGTTCATTATAAAAAGGACAACAATTAATGTTTTACTGCATCGGTAGACCTTTTTTCAGAGCAGCCATTTTCACATGAAATAGTGGTGTAAACACAGATGTTACAAATGACACTAATTAAGGTTGCATTCCACTCAGGTCAAACAGAGGGTTAGGTGCCAAAATTCCCACACAGCCAGTACCTACCAGACCAAATCACAACACAGAATATGGTGCTTAATTCTGGTGCCACACGCCTGGGCCGTCTATTGAAACAGTTCCCCTCTATTTATTTTGCCGTTATTAGTGCTATAACAGTTATGTAGTGTTAATTTATTCTACTTGGATTAGGTTTTATTTACCTTGTGAATTTCTTATGTAAAATTGTTATGCATTTAGTATTAATTTATAATTAAATATTTAACTATACTTTAAACTGTTAACAGCTAATATATGATGCAATTTCAAATTCAAATTTGAATGAGCAATGACGCTGTACTGTCATGTCAATGACTATCATTTTGCAGTCTTTTTAAAAAAAAAAAAAAAAATGCATTGGTTCAGGCATTGTTTAGTCACTGGTACCATTTTAAAAGTATCACTTTAGCACTGGTATCAGATAAAACCCAAATGATACCCAACCTTGGGTACTATCTTAAGTCCTGCCCCTTTTTGCACTGTGCTCCAATAACAGTTAAGCAAGCTTGGTACCTCAATCAACTTTCTTCTTTCCTGTATCCTGGGAATTACATCACATTTG